>JUFY01016956.1:1940-14821 GCA_001855655.1 Leptopilina clavipes | reverse complement strand
TCTCTCTCTCTCTTTCTCTCTCTCTCTTTCTCTCTCTCTCTCTCTCTCTCTCTCTCTCTCTCTCTCTCACTCTCTCTCTCTCTCTCTCTCTCTCTCGATTTTCCTCTCTCTTTCTTCCCCATTGGAGCTTTGACGAGAGCCGTCTATCCGTCCGTCGATCCGCGAGTCTGCCGCGCCGGTGGGATGGGATTGAGCCGAGGTGGAAGGAGCAGTAAGCGGCCTACGCAGTTTCGAGCTCGGGCCCAGCTTTTATTAGTTCTTCGGCGCTCGGCGGAGAACGTGCGTGCAAACCTCGAGCGATTGGTTGCTGCTGCAACTCGTGTTACCGCAGTGCCACCCGGCACCCAAGTTTTCGCGATCGGTGGTTTTTTTTTTTTTTTTAGTTTTCCCCTTCCAAAATACTTTTTGGAAGAATTGTTTTTGGATTCCTTATATTGGTTTCCATTTTTTGGAAGAAATCTTTGGTTTCCTTTTTGAAAGGAATTTTACGTTTCGTATTTGGAAGGAATTTTTCCGTTTCCTCATTGGAAGGAATTTTTCCGTTTCCTTTTTGGAAGGAATTTTTCTGTTTCCTCTTTTGGAAGGAATTGGTTTCCTTTTTTGAAAGGGATTTTTGAGGAAGGAAATTGGTATTTTAATCAAGAATAGTGGATCTATTGGGATCATTAGGTGATCATCCAGTCAAGATATCTTCCGGTGTCAAAGTGTCGCGGGTGGATATCGTTCCGGGTTTTGGATTGTGTGGCGCAACACGAGAAGTGCACAACACGAGGGGATCTATCTGGTTAAGGGTGACCGGTTTCGTTACCTTTGATCCCCCCAACGGTTCAGCATGGCGCTTCGATTCCACGAGATCTCGGCCGACCGGCTTGTTTGGCGAGGATAGTGACAGTTGTTGAACGCGAGTGCACCATACCCAGGCATTTCTTCTTTTTTTTTCATCATCATCAGCTGCTCCTCTTCTTCTTCTTCTTCATCTAGTATTGCTGCTGCTGCTGTTACTGCCATTGCCTCTTCTTCTTCTTCTTCTTCTGACTTCTTCCGTTTCTTTGCGCAGAAACACGAGAAGACCACCAGCGATCGAAATGCCACGATACCAGTGAAGGTAAATTCCCTGATTGAAGTAGATCGATTCCAAGTTTCGATTCCTAGAAAGGCATCCGATCTTAGCCGCAAAGTCCTTTTACCAACCCCCCTTGCTTCGAAGTCACTGATGTAGTGCAATAATAATGAACCTTACGAGAAATATATCCGGTATAACTTTTCCTCACGAGTTGAAAAAGCAAAAAAAGGTTCATCCATTCCCAGTGAGATAATTTTCCCCACACTGTAAAATTCTCCCATTATTTAAATCTCCCCCCCCCCCAAAAAAAAAAAGAAAAATTTCAACGACTATTTTTCACCTTCCCCAAAAATAAATGGAACAACGAGTATATTTAACAAATCGATTGAAATTGAGAAGAATGGATATTTTGCGTTAAAGCTTTCACGAGGTGCTGCCATAAGGATTATAAATATCAATCTCGCTTTTCTGGAATGGAAAAGGTTATCAGGTGAAATGTATAAGAAGTTGTTGCTTATAAAAGTGAAAATAATTCTATATATTGTAAAAACAGTGTCACTCGAGGGTTTTTCATGATTATATTTTGTGTATTCGAAAAATTCGAGCGTGAATAATTTTTTTTTTAATGTGCGACAGAAAAATAATTAGTGCCTCTAAAGAAAATTATTGGTACTTACCAAGGATTAACCGCAACATGAGAAATTAGTTCAAAACCAATTTCACATCAGTGTAAATATATATATGCTTTATATGCATTTTTGTTATAGTGTCACTTGGAATATTTTATATAGTAAAACATCAACAAATAGTGGTGGTTCAGGTACCTGCAAATTTTCACCCAGGTACCAATTTTACTGTACCATAGTGCCTCATTCTATAAGGATAAATAGGAACCTGAAATATTTAACTGATGCTGCATTTACTGAATGCAGGTACCCTATGTTCTGGTACAATAAGAATAAAGTTTAGTACCATCAGGTACCTAAGTTTGGTTCTAAAAATACCAAGTGCCAAATGTGGGTTTTTTCTACAGTAACTAGTACCTGATTTAAATAGTTCAGCCCGTGGTAGTAAAGTAATTAATATCTGATTTAGTACCAAATAAAATGAAGATTTAGTACCTGAATATACTAGGTATTTAAATATACTTAGCACTAGATATATTTGGTACCTAAATATAGTGCTTACTTAAATATACCAGGTACCTAAATATAGTGCTTACCTAAATATACCAGGTACCTAAATATATCAGGTACCTAAATACACTAGGTATTTGAATATATTAGGTACCTAAATGTACTAGGTGCTTGAATATACCAGGCACCTAAACGTACTAGGTACTTGAATATACCAGGTACCTAAATATACTAGGTGCTTGAATATACTAGGTACCTAAATGTACAAGGTGCTTGGATATACTAAGTACCTAAATGTATTAGGTGCTCGAATATACTAGGTATCTAAATTTACAAGGTACTTGAATATACTAAGTACCTAAATGTATTAGATACTTGAATATACTAGGTACCTAAATGTACAAGGTACTTGAATATACACGGTACCTAAATATACTTCGTATGTAAATATATTTTTACTTTAATCTGCTGAGTATCTACATATTCTTGGTTCCTAAATAAATTTAATACTCAAATACTCTGAGTATCTACATATTCTAGGTTCCTTAAATATATTTAGTACATAAATCTACTTAGTACCTGATATTGGTAGCACAGTACCTGTTGACATAGTACTGTGGTACCTAAAGTTGAGTCCATAATATACCTGAAATAGGATCATAATGTAACAAAAAGCTGAATACTAAAGAAACCTAATAAAAATGCCCTAACTTACTAAAGCTTAAATACCTAAGTAAGTTAATAATTACATGTCAAATTTACATTCAGGTACATAGGTGTCAACTCACGTACCTGATTATATAATTTCACACCAAACATTTGATTTTATTTTCATTTCAATACCTGATTATTAGAAATACTTAAAATATTGAGTAAAGTATTTGACTACAGGTACCTAATACCTGGTAAGGGAACTATTACAACTATTGACTATTAGGAACATAAAAAGTTTTCTTTATTAGCAAATTTTTCACGTAATAAAAACCTTATACTTAGTCCCTAATTAAATATAGATACTAACATCTGATAAAGGTACTTCATTACCTTAGTATATAGGTACTTGATAATGGTAAATCAATGCCGAATTATCTAGGTACTATGTACTTGACAATGTTAAAAGTTTGTCTTTCTTGTTTTTTATCTATCTAACCTAAGTTCAAATACATTAATACCTGAAAACAAAGCAAGTGGTATGTTTCCCATAGGTACCTAAAAATCTGATAAAAGTACCTTTTAGTGTTCTAATCGTATTAAAGCTGAAAGCATGTACTATCAACACCCGCAGTTTTCAAGGTACTAGTTCAAGTTACCACTACATATTATTCAAAAAACTCTGTTGAATTAAAATATGTTAGTAGTACCTATACCGAGAATATTAACAGAATTAACAGTATCAATATGACTATTAGTAGTTTAGGTTCTGAAAGTTCTAAATATAAAGTAGATTAATATACAAGTAGTAGTAGAATATAACTCTGACAATCACGTGTATTTAAAAACTCAAAAATACCCACAGTACTGACAATTTCTATTAAAAAATCTCTATGGTACTAATAGTACCTAAATCTTTAGGTTATAATACTAGCAGTATCGGGAGAAATTGCAGCTAGTGTAAAATGTCCGAAATTGCACCTAGTGTAAAATGTCCGAAACACTGATTATATCTTGTTAAAGGTTTATCAGTACTGGCAATAAAAGTTCTTACTGATAATATTATCAGTACCTGCAATAATAGTCCCTACTGCAATTTTATATACAGACAATATTATAAGTACCTGAAATATTATAAGTTCTTAGAAAAACTGTCCCAATTTTAAAAAGACCTACAGTGTAAAAGGACATATACTGGTAGTACCTGCAAATAAAGAAGAACCTTAAAATAGTTCCTGGAGTGTCGGAAATACTTGAAGTTAAAAAGTACCCGAATAGAACCTAGTGTTCTCAAAGTACAAAAAAGACGTACCTGAAAATAGTATCAAGTGTAATAGTACCTGAAATAAAAAAGTTGCAAAAGAATAGTACCTGAAACAAGAGAAGTACGTAGAAGAAGTACCTAGGACTTCACCAGGAGTGATTTGAAGTACCTAAAATAAGAAAGAACTTGGAAATAGTATCTGGAGTGTCTAAAGTACCTGAAAGAAGAAAAGTATATACGTAAAAGTTGTACCAGGAGTGTCTAAAGTACTTGAAATGAAAAAGTATCGGAAATAGTACCTGAATTATCTTAAGTACCCGAAAATACTACCAGGAATATCTCATGTACCTGAAAATAGGACCAAGAGTATTTAATGTACCTGGAGTGTCTGAAGTACCGGAAATAAAAAAGTACCTGAATTATCTGAAGTACCTGAAAGTACTACCAGGAATATCTCATGTACCTGAAAATAGGACCAAGAGTATCTGATGTACCTGGAGGGTCTGAAGTACCGGAAATAAAAAAGTACCTGAATTATCTAAAGTACCTGAAAATACTACCAGGAATATCTTATGTACCTGAAAATAGGACCAAGAGTACCTGATGTACCTGGAGTGTCTGAAGTACCGGAAATAATAAAGTACCATGAAAATAGTACCTAAATTACGTCAAATATTGAAAATACTTGAAATATAAAGATAATTTGAAAATAAAAAAAAAATTGAAACTAAAATCTATGTGAACAGAATTTTCTTGACTGTTTGAATGGTGAATTCAAGTTGTACGAAGGCTGTTGAAACAATTATCTTATAATTTAAGTTTGATCTGCCTCCATGTGACGGGTGATTAATTCGTTTGGTCGAGAGACGAATGATAATCAAGAGCAAAAGCGTGCGACGACGATGCGTTTACGGCTGATTACAGCACTCAAGTTGGGGGATTAAGCGGGCCGCCGCCGCCGCCGCCGCCGGAACCAGAATTCCCCTTTGAAAGCCTCTTATTAAACTGAGAGATCAATTAACTCATGTTAACGGACACTTTAATCATTCTCGGACTCTTCCTACTCGCACTCGAAAGTTAACGTTTAATTTTACTCGACGGCCGTGAGACCATTCGCACCTAACACGTCTCATCCCCAATCGCCTTCATAATCTGCCGCGCACTACCTGAAAAAAAACCACTTATCCACATCTTCCTCTCAATTAGTCTGCGCGCACCAAAAAAAAAAGATTTTGTCCCAAACTTACATTTCAATGCTTCAAAAAATATATATTATAAAACAAAAGAATGAGATGAAAGAAAGAGAAAAAAAAAAGATATTCGATGTAGAAAATAATATAAAAGAAGACAAGGGGAATAAAAAACGACTATTGGGTACAGTTAGTAAACGAAATGGAGTTGCTGTTTTTAATTGATGAAAGGTAATTACTCTTGTGATGACGTCCTGCCTTCGTGACTTCAGAAGACATTAACAGTTTGTGTGGTTTTTTTTTTTCTTTCTTTCTTTTTTTTGGTGAGGTTGAGTGAATACGCGATTAACAGTGCTTTTATAGTTTTGAGAGTACCTACCAACATTTAATGTGACTACAATCACTTCAGGGGACTCATTGGAATTACTCTGAACTGGACTTGAAAACCTCGCGCGCAAATATTTGATTTACTATTGGCAGCATTTCTTCTTTTTTTGGCTCATTTGACTTTGCTAAGTAAAAATAAAGATTAAATTCAGGTTTGACTTCCTTAAATTAGTAAATTAAAAAAAAACTTTGCTCAGGACTTATTAGGGTAACAGTAATTTAGCATTAGATTGCGTTTTAGGTATTTAATATTAAATCAGGTACTTGAGAGCAGGGCAGGTCTTCAAAATATTATAAGCAGTTATACATGCTAGACAATATTTCAGGTACCATACATTATTTCCGTATTTTAGCACAAGAAAGCGTTTTAGTTATTAAATATTAAATCAGGTACTTTGGAGTCTTTAAAATATTACAAGGAGTTATACAAGCTGGACAATATTTCAGGTACCATACATTATTTCCGTATTTTAGCACTAGAGAGCGTTTTAGTTATTAAATATTAAATCAGGTACTTTGGAGTCTTTAAAATATTACAAGGAGTTATACAAGCTGGACAATATTTCAGGTACCATACATTATTTCCGTATTTTAGCACTAGAGAGCGTTTTAGTTATTAAATACTAAATTAGGTACTTTAGAGTCTTAATGATTATAAGGAGATATACAAGCGGGACAATATTTCAGGTACCATACATTATTTCCGTATATTAGCACTAGAGAGCGTCTTAGTTATTAAATATTAAATTAGGTACTTTAGAGTCTTAATAATTATAAGGAGTTATAGAAGCTGGACAATATTTCAGGTACTATACATTGTTTTCCGTTTCTATGTACTCATTCAGGAGCTTTGTAGTCTTTGAAGTTATGGATGGTTGTAAAGACAATATTTCAGGTACCAAGCACATTTTCAAGTGTAGTATGTACTAATTCAGGTACTTCGTAGTCTCCAAGGTTTATTTTAGTACCCATAGACATTATTTTAAGTAAGTCAGAATTTCAGGTACTAGATATAAATCAAGGTACTTTATATTACCCCCTATACTATAAAGATATTATTTTAGGTACCAGACAGTATTTAGTAGTAAATTGTTACTCAGGTACTAAGCACTAATCTTCTTACTAGTTCCTCATCTATTCATTCAATTAATATGTCAATATTTAGGGACATATTGTCCCTAAATAATGTTTTAGGAAACATATTTTGTATTTTAGAAAATATTGTATCAGGTACTAGATACTACTGAAATCTTGAAGTAAACAGTATTTTTGAAACTCGATACTGTATCGTTGCTAAACAATGTCTTGTTTACACTATATTTTGAATTCGGTACTAAACAGTATTTCAGGTACTGTGTATTGCTTTAGGTCATAAATAATGTTTCAGGTACTAGGTTGTGTTTTTATTTTTAGAAATAAACAGTGTTTTAGCTTCTTGGTGATACATTAGGTGCTAAAAACTATTTGTGTTACCTTATGGTGTTTTGGTTACTAAATAGGTACCTGAAACCTAAACTAAGATAATCGATAGTTTGTTTTAGAATAAATAGTGTTTTAGATTTTAGGTAGTGCTTCAAGTGCTAAATAGTCTTACAGGTACTAGATGAATTATTAGGTACTAAACAATGTTTCGGGTACTAGATAGTGTATTTATAGATTGTATTTTAGCTTCTAGGTAGTAATAAATAATAAATATTGTTTTAGGTAGTAAGCAGTGTTTCTGGTTCTACGTACACTTTTTAGGAATAATTATTGTTTGCAGTGCTAAATAATATTTCAGGTACTTTATGATATTTTCGATAGTAAATAGTGTTTCAGGTACTAAGTAGAGTTTGTAGGAATAGTGTTTTGTCTTCTAGGTAGTGAAAAATAGTATTTTATGTACCAGATAGTGTTCTTGTAACTAGATAGGTACCTAACAGTGTTTCAGGTACTAGATAGTACATTGAGGAAAAATTTTTTTACCTATTAGTTAAATTTTTATTCCATTATTCTTTATTCTTTAAAGTGCTAAGAAGTATTTAAGGTACTGGATAGTGATTCAGGTACTTAACAGTCCTGCAGGTACACAAGAGCTTTTTAAAAAGAAATAGTGTTTGAGCTTTATGAATAATTAGTGTTTCAAGTTTTCAACTTCTATAGTTTAACTGCTATGTAATATTTCAGGTACTGGATTATTTTTTAGGTACCTAATGATATGTGAGAAAACAAAGAATGTTTTATAAACTAAGTAGTATTTGTAGGAATTAGTGTTCTATCTTCTAGGTATTGCTAAATAGTATTTCAGGTACCAGATGGTGTTATTTTCACTAAACAGTATTTCAGGTACTACATAGTACTTTCAGGAATAAATAGTATTTTACTTTCTACGTAGTGCTTTAGTTTCTAAAAAGTATTTAAAGCACTGGTTAGTATTCCAGGTACTAAAAAGCTCTGCAGGTACTAGGTTCTATTTTAGGTACTAAGTAATGTTTCAGGAAATAGGAAGTGTTTTGTATTCGATAAGCGACAAGTTTTGTATTCAGGTCTTCGCGGTAATGTTTAAGGTACAAGATTTCAGGTACTTTTTCAGGTACTAGGCGACTATTTATGTAGTAAAATTTTTGAATACCCAAATTTCGTAATCTGGCTAAAGTCTCATATGTAACGTAACTACTTGGAAAAGAATAGAAAATATTTTTTAAAAAAATATTACTTGAAGTCATTTATTTTTATACTGTATATAATTACAAATTCAATATTTCTAATTTTTCCAATTATCATGAATTTTAAATATCGACGATTATTTTTCAAATTTTTGAATTTCTAATTAATATATTCATTGATTCATTTTCATAATCTTACTGAATAATTTGACGAAAAATGATTTTTAAAATTGCTAATTGATGATAATGGACATAATTAAAATAATTAATGGTTTTAATTCCTCAATATTTTATTCTTTTTTTTAAAGGGGGAAAAATTTGAAACGAAAAACAATTTTTTGAAGTTCACTATATGACATCTTCTCTGTTTCGTTAGATATATATATATATTTAAAACGTATGTGTAGCATAGCGGTGATTTAAATGCCTGGCAGATTATATAGAGAGTTGTGTAACTTCATTTCAACGGTCGCGCACATTTTCAATGTTAGACATATAAATTTATACATGGAACGAATTTTTTTTTTACTAAATTGAAAAGATTTTTTCATATTTCATCAATAAATCATTGACAACAGGAATTTCTCAAAAAAAAGAAACTCCTACATCAGAGAAATGAGGAAAAATTTCACAATTTTTTTTTGTCATCAATAATAATAAAAATTATAGAAACGGAAATATATTCTTAAATTATAAAAAGGCAATTTAACAAAGAAAAATCGAGAAAAAAAAATTTCAAACACAATTTTTAACCAAATATATATATATATTTATTTCATCATACGCTGGCTAATTAAAATGTTTCTTTTTATAACTAGGTATTACTACTGCTGACTGAACACAGTTATATAAGGCTATATACACCATTCGACAGTATAAGAACACTTGTGGGTTTTTTTTCTCTCTCTCCAATCAGGAAACTGCAATTTATACCTATATATATATATATACTTGTTTTGTATGCAGCGTAACAGTTCATTGAAAACAAGTTATTCGTATATAATAGAAAATAGACCAAAGTTTTATTTCAAACTTTTTATGAGTAGCGAAATATAACGAAAATTATCATTGTAAAAGTAAACTGATTTTCACTCGTAATCAATTTTAAAATTTATACTTTGTAATTTAATTTAATTTATTTATTTATTTCAATCGAATGGGTGTCTACGGACGTAAAGTCAACTATATAGCAATATTCTTCAACTAGTTCGTGGAATAATTCATAGAAGTTGGTTTATGCAATTTTTACGATTCTCTCTCTCTCTCTCTCTCTCTCTCTATATATATATATGTTATATAAAAGAAACAATTTTATTTGCAGCGAAAAAGAATTTTTTTTTAAGCAAACAAAATAAATTCTTTTGTAAAAAAAAATAAGAAAAGATTAATATTTGTTATAGAAAGATTTTTTTAACTGTTAGACAATTTTTAACATTTTTTAAACATTTATTTACTGTTACGTTGACGTTACATTCCTGTTACATTAATGTTACGTTATCGTTAGATTACAGTTACTACATTATTGTTGCATAAATTACAATTACGTTACAAGTACGTTACTAATAAGTTAAAATGACGTTACAAGTACGTTACTAGTAAGTTAAAATTACGTTACTAGTACGTTACAATTACGTTACTAGTAAGTTACAATTACGTTACAAGTACGCTACTAGTATGTTACAATATAGTTACAAGTTAGTTAAAATTACGTTACTAGTACGTTACAATTACGTAACAAGTACGTTACAATTACGTTAAAATTATAACTTACTAGTACGTTAGAATTACGTTACTAGTAAGTTAAAATTACGTTACTAGTACGTTACAATTACGTAACAAGTACGTTACAATTACATTAGAATTATAACTTACTAGTACGTTACAATTACGTTAAAATTATAAATTACTAGTACGTTACAATTACGTTACTAGTAAGTTAAAATTACGTTACTAGTACGTTACAATTATGTTACAAATACGTTACTAGAAAGTTTAAATTACGTTAATAGTACGTTACAATTACGTTACTAGTAAGTTAAAATTATGTTACTAGTACGTTACAATTACTTTAAAATTATAACTTACTAGTACGTTACAATTACGTTACTAGTAAGTTAAAATTGCGTTACTAGTATGTTACAATTACGTTAAAATTATAACTTACTAGTACGTTAGATTTACGTTACTAGTAAGTTAAATTTACGTTACTAGTACGTTAGATTTACGTTACTAGTAAGTTAAAATTACGTTACTAGTACGTTACAATTACGTTACAAGTACGTTAAAATTACGTTACTAGTACGTTACAATTACGTTACAAGTACGTTACTAGTAAGTTAAAATTACGTTACTAGTACGTTACAAGTACGTTACAATTACGTTACTAGTACGATACAAGTACGTTACTAGTATGTTGCAATTAAGTTACTAGAAAGTTACATTTACGTTACAATTACGTTAAAATATGTTACAATTATGTTACACTTACGTTATACTTACGTTACCGTAATTTTATTGTTACTTTAACGTCAATTTTATAGCCTTATGTTACCGCAACGTATAATATAAAGTTTATATAACCGATACATAATTGTTACGTTACTGTTACATAACGCTATCGTTACATTACCTACTGTCACATTCTCCTTACATAACGTATATATAACCGTCACTTAAAATAAAACATTTAAACTATTTATTTATTTACTAACCTAAGAATAGTTATTATATAATTTTTTTTATATTCAATATTAATATTTATTTATTCTAAATACACTAAATTCTTGATTTATTTAAATTTCGAAATATAAAAATAAAAAAATTGTATATTACAGTAATTATAAAATGCTGTAACAGTTACAGAACACGTTCACCCAAGAGTCAAATAAACGAGTTATGTGCATAAAGCGAAAGTCTCACTCATAAAAAGTGAAAATCATAAATAAGAAAAAAATACATATTCTTATATAAATAAATATATAAGAGCAAATAAAATGCAAATATGAAAATATTTCATTGTGGAAAAAATGCACGTGTGAAAATATCAATAAACATATGCAAAGAATACACCGCGTGCACTATGTATGTATATATGTTTATAGAATAACACAACAGTAGAGAAAGAAAAGGAAAGATAGAGAAGGAGAGAGAGAGAGAGAGAGCTTTTATGATCGGACATAAAATATCCAAATGAATTAACCTTCTTGCCCTAAAAGTCTCAAGCTATTATTTTCCTATATATACATATACACAACATATACATGTCTACAACAACGAATATAACATTAATTCCTTCTGGGAATCAAAAGTTTTTTTTATACAACCAACACACACAATATTCAAATATTTATTGTTCGAAAAATGACATCTAGATGTGGCTATATCAATAAACAGTCGTTTTATTTGTTAAGAAAAAAAACTTAGGTAGATACTTGCAATAAAGAAGAAAGTTTCTCTTTTGGTAGAGGAATATATAATAAATTCAAAAAAGGAATGAATCGAAATATAAAAAGAAAACAAAGAAAATTACCTAGTGACACTTTTTTTCTGATAAATTTTTTGAAACACCAATTATGTTAACTGAATTTTATTAGATACAGATGTTATTAACCACCAAAAGGATTGGACCTGTCATGGTAGATTGGTATGAGGGAAGGAGGAGGCGAGAGGAGGGGGGAAATGCGCAGAGATAAAATCGGTGGTCTCGTGAAGAAGAAAAAAAAATTGCTATCAATTTAATCCTCACTGGGTTTGGGGACCGCCACTTGAGAATTTGACATTTAAAAAACAAGTCTACAAGGTTGTGATAGTCATTTCTTTTTAACCCCTTTACATTTTTCCTTGGAGAGACATTATATAGATTCGTATAATAAATATATATATATATATAAACAGGTCGTTTTTGTTTACGATATACCATAAAGCCATTTTTAGTTATATTGACGATTTTTAAATTCACATTTGGGAGACCCAGTCCAAAAAAAGAAGAAATGAGGGACTTTTATAAGCTATATACACGACAAGTGAGATGAAAAAAAAAAGGAAGATTGTGTGTTTGGATTTTTTTGGGGAAGATAAGTCACTTTGTGTTGTAATTATTTTAAATAACAAAAAGGGATATTAAGTTTTTTTTTTGTTTTTCCTGAAAACTAATAAATAAATTTCGTTATAAATGGAATTAATTTACTTTATAGGTATTCTTTATACATTTGCGAATAAAATTTTTTTTGGTACTTTAAAGATTAAAAAAAATTTGTAAGCGGTAAACTATTTCATTTAATTTTCACTTGAGTTATTATAATTAATATAATACTATTATAATTAATTATTAATTATTAATTATACTTAATATTATAATTTTCATTTGAGTCAAAATGAAAACTGAATTCGAAGTCAAATTCGAAGTCAAAATAAAGAAGAAAGTTAAATTCAATGACAAAAGCAAAGTTACAGATAAAGTCAAAATAAAAAAAAGTTAAATTCAAAGTCGAAATCAAGGTCAAATTCGAAATCAAATTAAAAAGTCAAATTCAAAATCAAAATCAA
>JUFY01016908.1:1219-20007 GCA_001855655.1 Leptopilina clavipes | reverse complement strand
TTTTATGATAGTTACAAGCAGAAAAAAGATATATTTGACTCAGAGCCTGCTAAACTGTTTATTTGTTTCAAAAAAATTTTATTCGATTCAAATAAATTTTATTTGGTTCAAATAAATTTTGTTCGGTTCAAATAAATTTTATTTGGTTCAAACAGATTTTGTTTGGTTCAAATAAATTTCATTTGGTTCAAATAGATTTTATTTGGTTCAATTCAAATAGATTTCATTTGGTTTAAATAGATTTTATTTGGTTCAAATAAATTTTGTTTGGTTCAAATAGATTTTGTTTGGTTCAAATAAATTTCATTTGTTTCAAATAAATTTCATTTGGTTCAAATAGATTTAATTTCGTTCAAATAAATTTTATTTGGTTCAAATAAATTTTGTTTGGTTCAAATAGATTTTGTTTGGTTCAAATAAATTTCATTTGGTTCAAATAAATTTCATTTGGTTCAATTCAAATAGATTTAATTTGGTTCTAATAAATTTTATTTGGTTCAAATCGATTTTGTTTGGTTCAATTAAATTTCATTTGGTTCAAATAGATTTTATTTGGTTCAATTCAAATAGATTTCATTTGGTTTAAATAGATTTTATTTGGTTCAATTCAAATAGATTTAATTTGGTTCAAATAGATTTTATTTGGTTCAATTCAAATAGATTTCATTTGGTTTAAATAGATTTTATTTGGTTCAATTCAAATAGATTTAATTTGGTTCAAATAAATTTTATTTGGTTCAAATAGATTTTTTTTGGTTTAAATAAATTTCATTTGGTTCAAATAAAACATTTCTCTGAATGTAGTAACAATATAACATAATATGGTAGATATACAATGCAATGGTAGTTTTATTCAATGGTAGAGGTAAATAATAGTATTTACAAACAATGGTAGATACAATACAATGATTAAGAACCAGAAAAAATATCCGACAAATAATACAATTGAGCAAAAAAAAAAAAAGAAAGAAAGAAAGAAAAATATAAAACGGCATTCAATGTTAAATTTACCGCACATGCATTTCATTAATTTACTTACATGCGAGCAAACAAATTTTTCACCCGCAAACAAACATATTTTCTCGGACTTCTCGTATTGCAAAAGTTTCTTGAAAAAAAAAAAAAGAAAAAAAAACCGAAGCCTATTATTATGTATAGATATATATATATGTGTGTAACAAAAGAAAATCCCACGTGCGCACATAGCATCGTTTTATTTTCTATTTTCCTTCTGCTCTCTTATTATATATTTTCTATCTTCTCGCCATCAATGGCGTAAATACATAATAGCAATAGAGAAGAAAGTTCGTTATACATTTTTCCCTATTATTGCCGACACAGTGGGCGCAATAATCGGCTCTCTCTCTCTCTCTCTCTTTCTCTCACTCTTATATATATAAATCGTCGAATAGAAAAAAGTAGTAATTTTACGAGTAGTTTTACACCTCCAAGGGCATTATGTCCCGAAGCACACACAGTTGTGATCCTCATCTTTTTGGTGTGCGCGGCGGGGGGAGTGTAAAAAAAAAAGTGAACGTAAATCTCGAGCAAAATCGTAAAAGTTGAGTTTTCCCATCAGGTATATATATATCTATGTATGTATATGTATCGAGATGAACGACAAAACGTCGTTTTGACTCGTGGTCCTATTGCCACCGCCGCCGCTATACTATACTATTACTATACTGCTCGTAAAAAGTGCAAGTCGAAAGGGCGTTTTACAAGCGATCTAACTTTATTACAGGTCGCAAGATCGCGCAGCTGCTTTCACAATTGTCGGGGGATTACGTTTATATATTTCTCGCGCGCGCAAAATCAAAATAAACGTTATTCTCTCATTATTATTATATATATATCGAAATTGCGCACATAAATGCATTCACAAATATCATAATATATTTTTTCCATATAGTAGATTTAAAAAAAAAAAAATTGTAATATGGTCCTGTAAACGGTGACGAATGTATAGATCGTTCACGATTTTTTATTGCGGCCAATAAAAAGAAAAAAGAGAACAACTTAAAGGTTTTCATAAAAATTGTGGCACTATTGAGGTGATGACTCATCATTATATGTATATACTACTGTGAATGTCTGAATGATGAATCAATTTTTTGGCTGCTTGGAAATATATATGTTATGTCATTTTAACTTTGAGAAATATTAATATGTTCCAACTATGATTTTTGGTTGGGAGTAAAAAGCATTTGTCAAAGTTCTATTGATGCAATGGTGTATAAAGACTTTTGGCATCAACCATAACCATAAAATTTAAAATGTATACTGTTTGTCATATTGTTCGTTACGGGCATGAAATGTTACTATTGTTATGGAAAATTGTGTCGAATGTAACAACCATGAAATATGACCTTTGCGATTGATCGTTTTAGCAACCATTGCTTTTTGATTATCGTTGTTTTTATTACCATTGCTTATAACTACCATCGTTGTAACTACCATAGTTTGTAACAATCATTGTTTGTAACTACCATTATTTGTAACTACCATTGTTGGACTACCATAGTTGTAACTACCATTGTTTGTACTACCACTGTTTGTAACTACCATTGTTGCACTACCATGGTTTTAACTACCATTGTTTTTAATTACTATTGTTTGTAACTACCATTGTTTGTAACTACCATTGTTTGTAACTACCATTATTTGTAACTACCATTGTTTGTAACTACCATTGTTTGTAACTACCATTATTTGTAACTACCATTGTTTGTAACTACCATTGTTGCACTACCATCGTTGTAACTACCATTATTTGTAACTACCATTGTTTGTAACAGTCATTTTTGTAACTACCATTGTTACACTACCATTGCTTATAACTACCATCGTTGTAATTACCATTGTTGCACTACCATAGTTTGTAACCACCATTATTTTCTAACTATGATTGTTTTAATTACCAGTAGTTATTACCAGTATTTGTTACAACTACCATTTTCTGTTACTAACAAATTCTTTTACTACTTTTGTTTACAATTATCATTGAGCAATGATAATAATTGTAGTTGTAATTAATATATTGTAATTATGACTGTAATTGTTTATAACAATCATTGTTAGAACCCAATAAAAATTTATAAGTTACAGCATACAAAAGATGTTACAAATTTTGATTTGTAACATTTTTTTTTATGTTGTAACTTATGTATATTTTACGCAACAACCACTTTTTATAACTAGTATTAATTTTATTTACTGTTGCTTATAATTACCAACTTAGTTGTAATTAAAAGTACTTCTAAACAATAATAATTGGAAGCAATAAAAAAATATATAATAAAGCAATAGTAATTACGAGCCAATGAAAAAAAATGAATAGTAATTACAAATATAGGTATATAGTTACATCAATATAGTTACCGAGACGTTGATGGTTGAATAATAATTGAAATTAATAGTAGTTTCAATTAATGATAGTTATAAATATCGGTGATAAAAAAGTGTAGAAGTAACAAATAAAACAAGTTACAAAACCATAAAAAAATACAAAATAATAGTTTTTAGTTACAATCAATGGTTGTTACAAAAAATGGTTGTTACATAAAATGGTTGTTACAAAAAATGGTTGTTACATAAAATGGTAGTTATATGCAATGGTTGTTACAAACAATGGTTGTTACAAAAAATGGTTGTTACATAAAATGGTAGTTATATGCAATGGTTATTACATAAAATGGTTGTTACATACAATGGTTGTTACATACAATGGTAGTTATATGCAATGGTTGTTACATAAAATGGTTGTTACATACAATGGTAGTTATATGCAATGGTTGGTATATAAAATGGTTGTTACATACAATAGTTGTTACATACAATGGTTGTTACATAAAATGGTTGTTACATACAATGGTAGTTATATGCAATGGTTGTTACATAAAATCGTTGTTACATACAATGGTAGTTATATGCAATGGTTGTTACATAAAATGGTTGTTACATACAATGGTTGTTACATACAATGGTTATTATACGCAATGGTTGTTACAAACCAAAGTAGTTATAAAATTATCTTAATTATAAATAATGCTAATTATGAATAATGGTACTTCCAAACAAATGCTACCAATAACGTCAATTATTCACAAAATAAAATAGTCACACAACTCCTAAAATTAGTCAATGCACGCACGTGGATTTTATACACGTGGTTATAAATTTTTTACCCCAAATTCTGAATCACATTCTTTTATGCCATGCATATAGCGCGCAGGATTGAAAATTTTATAGAAAATCTGAATGGAAAAAAAGTGTCGAGACTGAAAGCTTTAGAGAAATTTTCTCGCAAATGGAGAATATATTTTCCTCGCAACAGTAGTGCGGCACTGCGTTTAATATATTTTATTTATATGATGTCGGCGGACTTATAATAATGGGACAGGTCCTAAAAACGTCACTTATTCTGACTGACCAACCCTAAGATTTTTTATGACGTGTCTTTTATGACTCTTGGACATCTGTATATCTCGAGTGGACACAGATGCGCGCTCACATCATCAGCGTGGAAAAAGGACCGAATAATTTTTCGACCAAAAATCGGAATTTTATTTGTAAATTGCTTTATTGAGCATAGGAAATTCTTTCTTTCTCTCTTTCCTTGTCGCTCGTAGATTATTAGATTGTATTCACGGGGGTAGAAAATTTTGCAGTTGGCAGTTTTTTTTCTCCTTTTTTAACGAACTTGATTTCTCTCTTATTCTTTTGTTTTGCTTCGATATTTTTTTCATTTTATATTTTATAATAATAAAATAAATTAAACTAAATTGAAAAAAATGTATTTCATTCAATTAACCAATTACTTGTCTATTATCAAATAAATATTTATTTGGATCAAGTAATTTTTTTGTGGATCAAGTAATTTTTATTTAAATCAAATAACTTGTAAGTAAAATAATAATTTCTGTTTTTTTGAATCAAATTTAGTTGACTTAAAATTTATTTAATTACAATTAAATATTTATTTGATAATAATCGGTTATTTGAACCAAATAAATTTTCTTCCAGTGTAGAAAACTGACCCAAATTTTTTAAAATACAATTTAAAAATCATTTTTGGAAGCGAACATTTGTGAAAGTTTCCTAAGTTTTTTTTTTTTTGTCAAAAAATCATTAATCAAATGACTTTTCAAATGTTTAGTGAAAATGAAAATTTCCCTGCATGACGCCTGCAAAAATGTGATCTTTTTTTGCATTTCCAGCTTTTATATTGCGGTGTGTGGTTCCTTGGAAAAAAAAAGAGAGAATTGAAAGACGTGGCTTTTGGGGCCTTGTGTATACATTTATATATAGTTCCTGCAGGTTACACAGGAATTCCCATTATTCCCCCCGTCGCCACCCTTCAGACACACATACATTTCACCCCCGCGCGCATACAGCAAAAGGTTTAAAGAGGCGACCCGAGAGAGAGAGAGAGAGAACTAGTATAACATTACCATTTCACCTGGACCTTTAAAAATTAAAGGGACGCGACTGACTTTGGGATCGGATACTTTTTTTTAACGACGTGTACCGAAGCAGCCGAAGCAAAACAGAAACGGTCGGTTTTCGTGGAATCGACATCCTGTTTCCTTCAATGAATATATATATATAACACGGGAACTACAGTCTGAGTCTATATAAAATTATAAATGTAGTTTCCTTTTTGAAAGTAGCTTTTAAAATTTTTACTCATTCACATAACTGATTTTAACTGTACAAAATGGAAAATTCCATTTTACTACCAAAGGCGCGTGTGTTTCCTTTTTTTTTTCCCTCCTTTCGACATTATATTTCTCTAAACATATGGTCTGAATTTTTACGACTCGGGATTTTTTTTTTTTTCAAAAGTGAGACATTTTTTTGGAAAATTCCTGGATAAGATTTATCAAGATTTCGAAATTCTTATTTCGTAAATGGGAACTGTAATTCGTTTTGGTGTTAGAGTGCTTTATGTTGTTTTTAAAATTGGGTATATTACATATTTGATTGTGTTACTCCAAATTTCATTTGAAGACATAAGGTAAATATTTAAAAAAGTCGAATCAAAGTCAAATACAAAGTCAAATTCAATTACAAAATCAAAGTCAAACACAAAATCAAAGTCAAAGTCAAAGTTAAAGTGAAGGTCAAAGTTAAAGTCAAAGTCAAATACAAAATTTAAGTCAATTTAAAGTTGAAGTCAAAGTCAAAGGCAAAGTTAAAGTTAAGGTCAAAGTTTAATTCAAATACAAAATCAAAGTCAAGTAAAAGTCTAAGTCAAAGTCAAATACAAAATTAAATTCAAGTCAAAGTCAAATTCAAATAAAAAATCGAAGTCGAAGTCAAATACAAAATCAAAGTCAAGTCAAAGTCAAATACAAAATCAAAGTCAAAGTTAAAGTGAAGGATAAAGTTAAAGTCAAAGTCAAATACAAAATTAAAGTCAATTTAAAGTTGAAGTCAATGGCAAAGTTAAAGTTAAGGTCAAAGTTAAATTCAAATACAAAGTCAAGTTAAAGTTAAAGTCAAATACAAAATCAAAGTCAAAGTCAACTACAAAATCAAAGTCAAATACAAAATCAAAGGCAAATTCAAATACAAAATCAAAGTCAAATACAAAATCAAAGTCAAATACAAAATCAAAGTCAAATACAGAATTATAGTCAAATACAAAATCAAAGTCAAATTCAAATACAAAATCAAAGTCAAATACAAAATCAAAGTCAAATACAGAATTATAGTCAAATACAAAATCAAAGTCAAATACAAAATCAAAGTCAAATTCAAATACAAAATCAAAGTCAAATACAAAATCAAAGTCAAATTCAAATACAAAATCAAAGTCAAATACAAAATCAAGGTCAAAATTAAAGTCAAAGTTGTCAATATCGAATCGAAAGTCAAAGTAAAATGACAAAATCGCACCCCAGGTTTGACTGTATATTTATATCGCAAAAGTGATTCGAAAAAAAAACCAAACAAACCATTGATAATTCAGGACATATGTCGCCTCCATTTCCCATCAGTAAATTTAAAATGGCACACGTATCTTGTTTTTAAATATAGCCCGACTCTTTCCGAGTATATACCTGACACAGAAAATTTCTGCGAAGGGTCTGAAGGGTCCTGAGAGATACCAGAGCCCTCCTCTCTCTCGTCTTCCCGATGAAAATCTTGACACCCACGTTTACATCCCTTGTATATATACATTTTCAAGAAACACAAACGTCCACTTTTCAACCACATTCACATACATATATATTACAAATACAAACAGTAGTGCCTCGTGTGCGACTCGAAGTCTCTGGAAATACGTTATACTTGCTATTCAAAAATAATAATATATACCCCACACTGTGAGTGTCGAGAGTTCGATAAAACTTATTCTTTTTTTTTTCATCACCTATATCCCCCCTCGATAAACTTTCTCTAGTCAATGAAAAAAAAAAAATGAAAAAGATTTTCATTCAAGATTAAGATTCTCTTTTTTTTTTGAGTGGCCCCCGTGTGCGTGATTTCCATTGACCTGATTTTTAGTGCACATCTGCCCATTCATATAGAAATATATAATAAACACACGTTGACGCGATTATTTATTGAGAAGAGTGAGGTTAGGTTAAATCGTTTTATCGTTCTATGAACTGAAATAATGTGAATATTCTTTACAGATGGGAATTATTCGTCGAATGTTCAATCGCAAGGAGGATGGATTGTAAATTTTCCGAATGATGACAACTTCTGGGTGAGAGATATTGGACCATGAAAACACGAGGTGAGTCGACTTTTTTATTCATATATAATATTATGATTATTTTTATTCTTGTTCTAAAAATTGAGTTTTAAAGATTTAAATTTATCTTTATATTATTTTTTTTTTTGCGATTTTCGATCAATTTCGCAAAAGTTTCTAATTTTTAGGTTAGAAGTTAGAGGTTAGGTTAGAGGTTAGGTTAAGTTAGGTTAGGTTAGGTTAGGTTAGGTTAGGTTAGGTTAGGTTAGGTTAGAGGTTAGGTTAGGTTAGGTTAGGTTAGGTTAGGTTAGGTTAGGTTAGGTTAGGTTAGGTTAGGTTAGGTTAGGTTAGGTTAGCAAATGATGGGAAATTTTGAGGTTAGTTTTGCGGCGTGTTTTTCCACCTGGAACCTGGAAGAGAATTTTTTTTCCGCTAAACAAAAAAAATATAAATAATAAATTATAAAATAAGAATCAGTTGCAACATATAAAATCTTTAAAATTGTCCAATGGTTGTTTTGTGTGTATAATATATATTGTCCCTGCAACATATATTTGCGTTGGAGTGTTTTGAATTACTGATGCATTTTTTTTTTTCTGTTATCAATGCCATTTAAGTCAGATTTGATTGTTTCTCCAACAAGCGCATATAGTGACTACATTACAAGCATATATTTTAAGTGCGTATAAAAGAATTCCCTGTAATTTTATTTACATTTGCATTCTCGATACGTTGCGCGTACCGCACAGGAAGTGTAGTATATGTTCGAACGTGACCGTTGTGCGAGTTAGTATAAAAGGTGTATATATATATATATATATATATATATATATATATAAATAATGCTGGAAAAATAGTGTGAGTTTATAGTTTATACATATTAGTTAAAAGAAAAATTTATATGTATATATACATGCATGCATATATATATATATGCATTATACACCTTCAAGTTCGTTACCTAAATACCATTGGTTTAGACTCGCGATAATAGAGTTTTCACCACATTTCTCGATTTATTTTGACACGAACGTCAATAAATTTTCAAATCGGCTCGTAAATATCGTTAAAATAGATATATTCAAAGTGATACATATTTACCGCGTTGCGCTTTGTGGATTCGATGTTAATTAAAATAATGAATTTATTATCAATTTATCAGCGAAATTTACTCCTTTGGTTGGGAAATTATTATTGGGCGCAAAATGGTCCTACCTTGGCAGTGGCAGTTAATAGAAACTAGTTTGGTCCTAACTTGGCCCTGCCTAGAGTAGTCAGTTTAATTATTTAAACGTTGTTTTTGGTAATTTTGCAATTTATTAAATTTGATGACAGATGAAAATAAAGATGAAATGATTATTCTAACAATGGTTATAACAATTATTTATAATTATTTATAATTATTGTGAATTATGAATAATCATTTCATATTTATTTTCATCTGTCCTTAAATTTAATAAATTGGAAAATTACCAAAAACATGCATTTACTTGTGCGCTATGTAAATAATTATAATAAATAATTTGTTTAAACATTTGTTAAAATATTAACTAATTAACTATTAAATTTTTTATTTTTACCTGTTATAGACACAAATTTTAGGTTATTTTAAATAAAGTTTGTTTGACCTTAATAAATATTTATTTGTTTTAAATAAATGTTTGGTTTTAGGTTATTTTGAATAAAGTTTCATTAACCTGGGGTGCGAATTTGTAATTTCACTTTGACTTTCGATTCGATATTGACTTTCATTTTGTTTTTGACTTTGACTTTAACTTTGACTTTAACATTGACTTTGACTTTGACTTTGACTTTGACTTTGACTTTGACTTTGACTTTGACTTTGACTTTGACAAATTGAAATTTTATGAAACTACAAAATTAGAAAAATTTATTTTGATATCAACAAATATTTTGTTGTCAAAGTCGAAGTCAAATTCAAAATCAAAGTTAATGTCAAAGTCAAAGTCAATGTCAATGTCAATGTCAATGTCAATGTCAATGTCAAAGTCAAAGTCAAAATCAAAATCAAAGTCAAATACAAAGTCAAGTCAAAGTCAAATACAAAGTCAAAATCAAAGTCAAGTACAAGTCAAATACAAATTAAAAATCAAAGTCAAATACAAAATCAAAGTCAAAGTTAAAGTCAAAGTCAAATACAAAATTAAAGTCAATTTAAAGTTGAAGTCAAAGACAAAGTCAAAGTCAAAGTCAGAGTTAGGGAAAGTTGAAGTCAAAGTAAGAGTCACAGTCAAAGTCAGAGTGAAAGTGAAAGTGAAAGTGAAAGTGAAAGTGAAAGTGAAAGTGAAAGTCAATATCGAGTCGAAAGTCAAAGTGAAATTACAAAATCGCACCCTTGAACAAATATATATATTTGATTTAAATAAATGTTTGGTTTTAGGTTATTTTTACTAAACCATAATTTGTTTGTATCAAATAAATTTTTTTCTGAGTGTATTAATACTTGGTAATAAGAGCACTAGTAGCGTAATTGTAGTCAACTGTACACTTTTTTAAGCAGTAAATTTCCCCTCGAATATAAGTATCGATAGTCCCTCGCGATTTTGGAAGGTTTTCGACTCGTGCGAGTTTGAACCTGCTCCACCGCCCACAATAAATGTGTATATATATATACATATACACAACTTTATACTCGTATATCAAGTGAGCAAAAACGCATTATGCGATCGCCACGATTCTCAGAATTATTTGGATCTGATCTCTTGAGTTCGCGAGACGCGATACCTGTAACTTTGTAGTATATATATATATATCGAATTTTACCAAGAGCATAATATAATACACACACGGATAACCGCGACTCGTTTTAATGTTTTTAAAATGTTCTTTTATAATGCTACTTACTTTTTTGTGTATGTATGTATATATATTCTCCTTCAGAGTGTGGGTGATGCTGATACCCAGCGCTGATATTCAAGGACTTATTATTAAAACAATAAGCCGCGTAATACCGCGAGTTTTATCAAGTCCCCGGGGCCTCTTTTTAACCCTGAAATAAGACTTACTTTTTCTGTTCTTCTTCTTCTTCTTTGTGTCCACGAATTTTTTTCTGATCCCATTATCTTCTTTATAAAGTATAATAAAAAAATTGTCTTCTTTCTTTCTTTCTAATTGGGAAAAATTTATTTTATTTTCTAATTGAAGGTGAATAAAAATTGCAAGATGGAAAAATACTTTTTCTTAAATCCAAGTAGCACGTAATATTACTGTTATATTACTGTGATATTACTTGTTTGTAATATCAGTAATATTACTATTACTTACACCAATATTGGTATTACTTGTAATATTAGTAATATTACAGTGTAATATTTCAGTAATATTGAAATGTCCGCCTCAAGGTCATATTACAATAATATTACTGTAACATAACAGTTTATATTACAGTAATGTTACAATAATGTTACAGTAATATTACAGTAATTTTACAGTCATGTTACAGTAATGTTACAGTAATGTTACAACAATGTTACAGTAATATTACAGTAATGTTACAACAATATTTCAGTAACATTACAGTAATTTTACTGTAATATTACAGTAATGTTACAATAATGTTACAGTAATATTACAGTAATATTAGAGTAATTTTACTGTAATATTACAGTAATGTTACAATAATATTACAGTAACATTACAGTAATGTTACAGTAATGTTACAGTAATGTTACAATAATATTACAGTAACATTAGAGTAATTTTACTGTAATATTACAGTTATGTTACAATAATTGTAACATTACTGTAATATTACAGTAAAATTACAGTAATTTTACAGTAATGTTACAGTAATTTTACAGAAATGTTACAGTAATATTACAGTAATGTTACACGGCAATAATAAAAAAATCATAGAATAAATAATTTTGTCTTTTTTGTAACATTACTGTAATATTACTGTAATGTTACATTGCAGTGTTATATTACTGAAATATTGCAGTGTAATATTACCCCAAGGTTGCAATGTAATGTTAACTCAACATTACTACATAATATTCCTTTAATATTTCCTAAATATTACTTATAGTAGGCGAATATAAGAAATAAGGAAAAAATTTTCTTCCATTAAAAAAAAAAGAAGGAAAGAGTGAGAGAGAGAGAGAAAATAAGAGAAGAGGCGAGAACGAATTTCTTCTTTTCTGTAACTCCGCCTCGTATTTAAAAGTGTCACATTTCTACCATCTCGAGTCTCATGTTTTGAAAAAGAATCATGAACTTATCTCTAGTTTTGAATATATTATCGCTTAAACAAGTCGTGAGGTGATAATAATATGATAATTAATTATAAAACGAAAAAAAGAAAGAAATATTGAAATAAGAAAAAGTGGAAAATTATATATTACGATATAAAAGTCATCTCGAATTATGACAATGTTATTCTGAAAAATTTTTTTTGCGCGCAAAAAAAAAACTTCAGTGACTTATTTCTGTTGCAAAACATTAATAGTTCGCAGTTTTATTTAAAAAAATGAATTTCTGAATTGTCCAATTAAGGGAAAAATACTTTGTTTTCATTTGTTTTTTTCTTCTTTCATAACTTGTAAAATTTGACCTAAAATTTGACCTAAAATTTGACCTAAATTTGACCTAAATTCAGAGGCAAATTTATCCTTTAAATTTAGGTTAAAAATTACAGGTAAATAGGCTAATATATCGTTAGATTACAATTGGTAGGTCAAATTTAGGTCAAAAGTCAAAGGTAAATAGGCGAATTTATTGTTAAAAAGTTAAATCAAAAGTGATAGGTCAGGTTTAGGTCCAAAGTCAAAGGCAATCAGACAAATATTTCGTTTGAAATTAGGTCAAAAGTGGAAGGTCAAAGTTAGGTCAAGAATCAAAGGTAAATAGGCAAATATATCATTAGGTTACAAGTGGAAGGTCAAATTTAGGTCAAAAGTACTAGATAAAATGGCAAATATATCGTCAAAAATTAGGTCACGAGTGGAAGGTCAGGTTTAGGTCAAATTTACAAGCGAATAAACAAATATATCGTTAAAAGGTAGGTCAAAATTGGAAGGTCAAATTTAGGTCAAAAGTCACAAACAAATAGGCAAATACATTGCTAGAAATCACAGGTAAATAGTTAGGTCAAAAGTGGAAGGTCAAATTTAGGTCAAAAGTCACAAACAAATAGGCAAATACATTGCTAAAAATCACAGGTAAAATGTTAGGTCACTAGTGGAAGGTCAAATTTAGGTCAAAAATCAAAGGTAAATAGTCAAATTTATCGTTAAAAGTAACCAAAAAATTCAGGTCATATCATTTTTAATATAAATGGAATTTATTTATTGCTTTTAAAATTACTTGGGAAACATTTCAAGTGCACAATAAAAACCTTATTTCACGTGAAATTTAAAAATTTTTTACAATACATTCGAATGGGAATGAAATTAGAATAATAGTAGTATGAAATTAATAATAATATGGAATCAAAGAAAGAAGATAATTGAATTCATCAGTTATTTTATTATATGTTTAAATTTTAATTACAAACTAGAAAGTGGAAATTGTTCTTCGGTTTTTTTTCTTTTTTCTTTTTTTTTTACGGATCTTGAGTGATCTAGATTTAGTTGAATTTATAGTTTTAACAATTAGACATTATATTATTCATGGTGGGAAAAAAATGAGTTCATTTCGCACGAAATTTAGAATATTCCCTCTCTCTTTCTCTGTTTCTGGAAAAAAAAGTTGCGGATCTATAAAGTTGTGTTGGAAACTGAAACCTACCAGAAAAGTGGTATTTGCTCGTTTTATATATATATATATAATTATAATTCTTGTAATCATTCGATATTAGAGTCTGTGTATAGCAGATTTCCAGAAACTCGTAATCTTTTCCAAGCAATCGCAGAGTGTAGCGACTTTTGAATTCACAACACGAACAGGAAGTGCTTGTGATTATTGCTGACAAATAGATTCGCTCTATCGTTTAAAAAAGTATTTATACGCTTTGAAAATCACAAACAGTATAAATTACAAAGTAGATGAGATTCGAGAGATTTCTTTTTTTCATTTTTATTTCATTTTTCAAATTTTTCCCAAAGTGAAACACATATTTTGACATATTTCTTTTCCACTCTTCTTTTTACAATAATAGAATTAAAAATTAAATATATTTGGTATTATTTTTCAATTTTTGTCCTTTTCTTCGTATATATTTATTTCATTACGCGAGACAGGAATTAGAAGTAAAATGTATAGAACAAGTACGAATAATAATAATAATAATAATAATAATAATAATAATAATAATAATAATAATAATAATAAATAATAAAAAATATAATCAAAATTTACAAGTAAAAAATGAAAATCATCTCTTTAAGGACGAATTAGTTCGAATTTAAAAATAACTAATTTTTACTCAAATATTTGCTAAATTTTTGCTTTATCAATTAGTAAAAATGACTAATTTTCAGTGAAAAATAAACTAAAAAAATAGTCAAATTTGCCTAATTGTATTAATTACCAGAGGAATGTTAGTTATTTTGACATAACCTAAAAGCGAATTGAACTAATAATTAGTTATTTTTAGAAAAAGTGCGAAAAGAAATAATAATAAATAAAAAATATAACAATAATAATAATAATAATAATAAATAAAAAAAAGAATAATAAATATAAAAAAAATTTAAAGGTAAAAAATGAAAGTTATAAGTCTCAATAAAAGTGTAATATATATTACTGATATATTTTGTATATATATAACTGCGTAAAATAAATCGGTGAGATCATTTTTTTTCCTTTTTATAAAGTCACCAATTAAACAATTAATCGTTCGAGTTGAGTAACCGAATCATACATGTTAATGTGCAATTATAAATATAAGAGTGTGTGATCTGGAATCGCGTGTACCATACACGCCTGTTGCAATATCTTTAAGATAAACTCACGCAACTTCGTTTAAAAAGTAAATGTCTACACATTGTTAACATGTGTACAATTTATAATATTCTGTATATATGTTTATTTTAAATTTTTTAAATGAATCCAATCAAAATACAAATATATAACATTTAAATATTTGCCTTTTTTTTTTAACGCGACTAAATATTTGTTTTGACATTGATGATATTTTTTATTCAATAATAACAAATTATAATAATAACAAATTATAATAATAACAAATTATACTAATAACAAATTAAAATAATAGAAAATTATAATAATAACAAATTTCAATAGGAACAAATTATAATAATAACAAATTATAGTAATAAAAAATCATAATAATAGAAAATTATAATAATAACAAATCATAATAAATAAATAATAACCAAATATAATATTAACAAATTATAATATTAACAAACTATAATAAAAAAAAATTATAATAATAAAAAATTTCAATAGGAACAAATTATGATAAAAAATCGTAAATAACAACTAATTATAATAATAACAAAATATAATATTAACAAATTATAACAGCAAAATACAATATTAACAAATTATAATAATAACAACTTGTAGTAGGAACAAATTATAATAATACCAAATTATGAAATAATAAATTATAATGATAACAAATTGTAATAATAGCAAATTATAACAATAACAAATTATAAAATAAAAAATTGTAATAATAACAAATTATAACAACAAATCATAATAATAACAAAATGTAATATTAACTAATTATAATAATAAACAATAACTATTATTGTTAACAATAATTAACAATAATTATTATTGTTAATAACGAATTAGGATAATTTGACACTTGGTGTAAAATGTAGAGGAGTGTGGTAAATATCAATCAATAATAATAATTTTTATTATAATTATTATTATTGTTTATTATAATTATTGTTATTTAATGTTATTTTTTATTCTTGTTATTATTATTATTATTATTAGTGATAATAATAATTATTATTATTGTTAATATTATTATTTATTTTTATTATTATTGTTAATATTATTATTTATTTTTATTATTATTTGTTATTATTACATTTTATTATTTTTCAGGTTATTTTTATAATTTGTTATTATTATTTATTATTATTATTATTTTTTATTTCTACTATTTAGATAGCTTTTGAACTCAATGATTTGCATTTAAAAGAATATTTGATTAAAATCTCTTATATATAGGAAACATTTAATAATTGTGGAAAGAAATATATGTGTGATAGCATTTTCTGTTGAGAGAGGAAATTGAATAAATTTTAATTCGAGTGTCGTTTTGAAAATTAAAAGTGGTCATTAAATTCCACGCATCTGTGCAAGAACACAGACTTATGCGCGTTTCGTTGGATGTCGAGGTCATTCCAAGAAGACCGTCTGTGAATCTCTATAATGGATATATTGCAAACTTCATACTATTATAGTGAAAGATTCGACCGATTATCACATTCAATTACATTAATAAAATCAATTGAAAAACTCCCCTTTCAATTATATATAATATATATATTCCTCTCTTAATTAACAATTACGTTCCTCTCTCTCTCTCTCTCTCTCTCTCTCTCTCTCTCTCTCTCTTCTTTTATTCCAATTAATAATAATAATTAAATAATTTTTTTTAATAAAAAAAATTTTTTCTTTGAAATTAATTTTTTTCTATTTTATTAAATTGCATTTAAAAAAAAATTATTTATTCATCACAACAAAGTTTTAAAAGGAAAAAAATTTTTCCCTTGTTTTTTCTGAAAAACGACCAATTTGACATTATATATTAATATTATAATATATAATGTCAAATTGGTCTTTTTTATTTTAATTAAAAACATAATTCAATTAAGAAACACGTAAAGAAACAATGAGCAACGCATTTACATTGGCAATTTTCATCTAATTAAAATTCTCCTTTTTTCCCCTACAGTATTGAATAAAAAAAAAAGAAAAAAAAAAGTAATAGTTCACGCTCGAAAAACTACTAAGTGCATAAAAAGGTGTCGAAATGTTTAGAAAACCAATGATTAAACATAATTTTAAAGTTGTTGCGAACTCGTTGCTATTGTCTCTCCGGTTTTAAGACTTTAAGAGCAGCACATGAAACGCCTCGCAAAGGAATTATATATACATATACAGTGTAATAATGATGGAAATAATAAGAATATAACACAATATGTAATGATAATATTAATAATAATAATAGTAATAATAATAATAATAATAATAATAATAATAATAATAATAATAATAATAATAATAATAGAAATATACCAGAAAAAAATGGAGCGTAAGTGTTGTTTCATCGCGAATTTCCAATGAAGCAATTATATTTATAATTTTATATATCTGCGAGTATTTCTTTTATTTTTGCGGAAGGTCTTCTTGCAGAAAAAATATATATAGATATACATTAAAAGCATGGCGCGTTCTCTTAAATCCTTTCCTATTACTACAGCTGTCCGAGGCGTGGAAGCCTTGAAATTTTCAATAATTGCCAAGCGATTTCATCATCTGCCTGCACTCGCTCGGTGAACTCGCATTTAGCATGTGTTGAGACAAGAATAAAAAAATAAAAAAAAAAAGGTTTTTACCCCAAGGTGCACGAGAAACTTCATTTTTGTATATAAGCGATAAACCATTTTATCGTTGCTATTATATCTTTACTATTACTGCGGTCTCTACTTTGACCTAATCTCAAAAATTATTACGCTCAAAATCAGTGAAAAATTGAAAATTACAAAAAGAAGGTTAAAATTGATAACATAACCTTGAAATCGGTTATAATTTGGAGAGAAATTTTTCATAGTACTAAACCTTCGGGTATTAATTATATAATTAATAATTATTAAACATGCGAGTATGTTTAAATTTTAAATTTTAAATTATTATTTTAAATTTTAATAATAAATACACAATAGACATGATAAATTTACTTACAAGTGTCATAAAGTAGTAAATTTAACAACTTTTGTTTTCAAATTTCGCGCCATTTTTGGCGCTGTTTTCAATATTTCACAGGGTTGGTACACCTGCTTTGATATACAGGACTACATAACCTTAAAGTTCTATTTCATTTTCAAACGAGTAATTGAAATGTTTGGAATTATAATATTAATAACCGTAAAGACAGTAAATTATTTGCCGAATGTAACAGAAGTTATTTAATTCCCTTATTTTCCTCCTTGGGGGACGAAAAAGTTCGTCTCATCAAAAGTTTTCAAAAAAGTAAACCGGCTTGCATGAATATTCTACAAATTTAACGTCAAATTCATTTGACATGAAATTCATTTGACGTAAGTGTCATTTAACATGAAATGCAAATGGCGTAAGTGTCATTTAACATGAAATTCATTTGACACAAGTGGCATTTGACACAAGTGGCATTTGACATGGAATTCATTTGACTTAAGTGTCATTTAACATGAAATTCATTTGACGTAAGTGTCATTTATCATGAAATTCAAATGACGTAAGTGACATTTAACATGAAATTCATTTGACGTAAGTGTCATTTATCATGAAATTCATTTGACACAAGTGGCATTTGACATGAAATACATTTGACATAAATGTCATTTTATGTGAAATTCATTTGATATGAATTTCATTTTACATATAAAATTCATTTAACATAAATGTCTATGGACATAAATTTCATTGGACATAAAATTTATTTGACATAAAATTCATTTAGCATAAATTTTATTTAACGTAATTTCCATTCGACATAAAAATCACTTGACAACAATTTCATTTGACATTGATGAAAATCATTTAACGTAAATTTCAGTTGTCATAAATTTCATTTTACCAATTAAATTCATTTGACGTAAACTTTATTTGACATAAAATTCATTTTACATGAAATTCATTTGACACAGAAATATTGTCGCGTATTTTGAAAGTATAACCAATCAGATATTATCAAGAAAACTGTGATTGGCCAATCTTAAAATTTGCGCAGATATTTCTATGTCAATTGAAATTTATGTTATTTGTGTCAAATTAATTTTATGTCAAGTGGAATGTATATCAAATTAATTTTATGTCAAGTGATTCCTATGTTAAATTAGAATTATGTTAAATGAGTTTTATGTCAGATGTAATTTATGTTAAATGAATTTTTTATCGAATGAATTTCATTTTAAAGGAATTT
>JUFY01016906.1:0-13250 GCA_001855655.1 Leptopilina clavipes | reverse complement strand
AAATATTAATAAAGAACATAAATCATAGTCTAAAACAAGTCTATTGTCAATTTATTTACATAAAAATGGTAAATTAAGATTAAAAATAGAAAAAGTTAAAATCACTCAAAGCTAAAATCAGTGGTACACTTAAGGTGACATGCGACTTTTTAGGGCAACCACCAACATTTTTTTTCAAATCAAAATTATCACTTAATTAAACTTAGACAATCAATTTCAATGTCTAAACTATTAGAAAAAAAATGAATAACATTTTTAAATTTAAATTTTGCACTATTTTTACACTTCCGAATCACTTTACTTATTGTAAGGGCGACTTTTTCGTCTGTTTGCTTTTTAAAAAACGCGTTACGTTAAACGATAATGTATCTGTTCATTGCGGAACTTAATTTCTTACGGTTTCTAGGTGCGGCGCTGCTGTTGGCACTATTTATTTCACTTTTCCAATGTCAGATCACTTAAAAGTTTTAGGCGGTCCACTCAAGGAGACATTACCCTACATATATTTAGATAAAACGTCTTTTTTTAAATTTAAAACCTTCACCTTGTGCTAAATTAACTTAGCTTTAATTTAAAAAAAAATTTTTTAAATTGTTTGATAATTGCTATTTCCACATTATTTTGAATTCAGGGGCCAATTCTGCGTCGTCTCTGATTTTTATAACCACTTATGGAATACGGCCCCTCAAATTTAAATTATTAATAGATGAATATAGGGGAGAGTCAGTACGGTCGCGCCACCTCGGGTTTCGTAGTTGTATCAAAGTGGCGCCATCTACCATTGCATGTAAATACTTGTTAGTGATGGTAGAAAACTTTTCACTTCACTTTCATTAAGTTCCAAGGAAGTACGCGAGCAGTAAAGACGTGAAACCTAAATGTGTGGTGAATTTTGAAGCAAAACTTTTTCTTAGTCAAATATTAATTTTTTTATACGATTAATAAAATAAAAAATTGATAAAGAGTAATTTTTATATGAATTTTATATTTCCTTTTCCCATTTTCAAGTGCATTTCAGCATTCTTCTGTAATTTACGGGCCGTTTTTAGTAATATTCCCTCTACCGTAAAGACCTGGCCCGACCGTAACAACATTTTTTTTTATGTTTATAACTTTTCCAATTTTTGTCCACTCATTTTCTGATGTACAGAAGAAACATTCCACTTTAGAAGATCTTTCAAACCATATGTGAGAAAAAGTGAAATTCGGCCTAGAACGGAAGTTATGGGCACAAGTCAAAAAGTGACTCGATCGTACTGACTCTCCCCTATCATTCTTTTGGTAATTTTTCAATTAAAAAGAAGAAACTATTCTTTTATTATGAGTAATAAAAATGATTATTTAATTATAAATAATTATTAATATAAATATTATAAATTGAATATTATTTATAATATAATAATTAACACGAAAAAAAGAATTGATAATAAGACGCGTCATAATTTATATGAAACCAATGGTAAGCGACGTTGAAAATGATTCTTTTCTCTAAATTTATATATGAATATATGTGTCAATGTATTTTGGTACTTAATTATGTTATTATTTTTCAGGAATACAAGTACGAAAATCCTTTCAATACAGACGTAGATTTTGAACTTTTACCACTTCGTCAAAAGGTTGAGATACTTCGATCGCTTTGTGACTTTAGGCTCGACGCTGAAAACGTAGTATGTAATCATTGACAATATTAAAATTAATACTCAAATACAGTCCAGTAGAGCGTTCAACTAAGAATTTTTTTTCCGTTTAATGTTTTTAGGAACAATCTTTGAGTAACTTGGATGCTAACAGTTTGCGAGTGGAACCCTTAGGTCATGATCGTAAGAATTCTGCCTATTGGTATTTCTACGGCACTAGATTGTACAGGGAGGATTACGTCAATAATTTTAATACAACTATTCAGAAATCGAGTAGTAGGTCAAAGGATAAAAAACGCAAAAGACGACGAAACAGAGTGGTTAAGGAGGAAGAGAAGGAAGAGGAGACGAAGGAGGAAATTTGCTTAAACTCTGACGAAAGTGAACACGTCAAGAATAAGAGCATTTGGCAAGTTGTTTGTTTCACTCAACAAGATTGGAGCCGACTAGTTGATAAATTAAAAAATTCTGTAAGTATTTCTTCCATAAATATCGTAACATTATTTCTTAGTTTCCAATGGAAAATTATTATTGTACCATATTTAAATTTCTTTTTAAATCTTGTATGGTTTATATTAAAAAAATATATTTATAGGAATACGATACAGAGAGAAAGCTATTTCGAACATTATCTGAAGACTTTATGCCTGAGATTCCAAAACTTTTTGATCTAAAGGAAAAGCAACAAAGACATAAACTCTTACTACGTAGCAACTCTCGAGCACTTCGAAGTCACGAACCTGATCTTAATCTTGAACTTGAATCAAATCCACAATCTAAATCAATTATTCAACCAACAATGAGTAAAATAAAAGTAAAGTCGAAAACAGAGAAAGAATTGAAGAAAAGTAAAAATATTAATTTGAAAAATACTAATAACGAAGAAGATGTACCTTTACCAGTTTCACCACCTATTCAAAAAAAGGGTAGACAAACTAATAATTCTCTGGCTTCTGCGGTTGGACAGATTGTTATTGATACAAGAGATGAAACATTAGACTTGGTAAATAGAAAAGGTGACAAAAAAAATACCGACAATTATTCTTCATTGAGGTATAATGATATTTCGTTTGGAATAGAGGAAGAGGAACGTCGAGTGGGAATGCATAAAGTTCTTGAAAGTGTCAAAGATCATGAAGAAGCTTGGCCTTTTGTTGACCCTGTTGACGAGGAGTACGCTCCCAGGTACGACTCTTTATTGTCTTATAATTACAGATAATATATAAAATATCGGTTAAAATTTTACGACTACCTGCTGACAATTAATTTTAATTTAAATATTACAGATATTACAGCGTTGTTCGACGACCAATGGATCTGAGTAAAATGGAAGAGAAACTTGAAAATGGTTGTTATAAAAATCTGCGACAATTTAAAAAAGATTTTAGTCTTATTGTTGATAACTGTAGACAATATAATGGATCTGAAAATGGTAAGAAGAATTGTTTACTTTATTAATTTTATAAAGCTGACTGGTTAATTTTACGAAGATAAGAAAATCTTGCGGCACGAGAATTCGGGAATTCCTTGTTAGTAATAAATTATTAATTGTAATTTATTAGCAAGCCGGAAGTATGTAGCAGATTTTAACACCACAGGAATAACACAAAAATAGTCAAGATTTGAAAAATTTGTGAAAATTTTAAAGTAAAAATAACTTTAATTATCAGAATAACGATTGTTAGTAGGTTCATACCTAATTGTGAGATATGGCCAGAGTTCGTCACCGAATAACACAATTTTTCTTAATAATAGGAAAAAGAGTATATACCATAGGTCCCTCTGAATTTCCGAACGGAGAGTCCGGTTGAAGGTTTTCAGGTGCATCGCATATTCTCAACGCCAACTATTTGCCCAAAAGACCCGCAATTTAAGAAAGTTTCTCCGTTACCGACAAATGGTAGCAAGACCACACTTTTTTCCGAACAAAAATCAAAATAAACATAAAAAACTGATAATATATAATAAAAAAATGATAAAAATAAACTCAAAAAAACATTAAATTATATTTACATATTTTACATACAAAATAAACAACTTTGTTAATAAATATATCTGGTTCGGTGCGGTGAAAATTCTTTAAATTTTGCAAATATGTGAAGAATGATAATAAGAACAGATAGTAAAATTTTCAAAAAAATCTATAGAAAAGCGTTTAACCGATAAACTACCTTAAATGAAAAGGTCTGTACCAATGAATTATTTTGAGACAAACAACTTTCTTACTTCCTTAAAATTGAGTTAGAAATTGTATTCACTTGGCGCAGCCGGGTTTAAAACCGTCAATGGTCCAGTGAGGTAAATTTAATTATTTATAACAAAATATACCGTCGATTAAAGGTCGACAGTTAACAATTCAAGTATTTAATTAGATAGAGACTCTACTTTAGAGCTGGTTGCGTTAGGTAAACCTATTAAATAAATAAATTATTACTTGCGCACTAAGTTATGTTTATTACTCACTTTAATATTAGTCGACAATTTCCTTACAATATTCCTTATTTACGTCGACAATCTCCTTTAAGATAACAATTATTTCGTAACTCACACAATCACACTCAAGCTTTACACAATTTGATGATCAGACCAAGAGTGCCGCATGAAACACGCGGTCCACCTTTTTCAGGTTAGGACGCCGGTTGACATGCGTCGTTTCCATGGTAGCACTCAGGGATGGCACCACCAAAATTATTTCCTGACTTATAAAATTGTGAATTAAGTCACAAAAATAATATTGTTACAATTTTCAAACTGTAACGGATATTAAATCCAATCCATCAAACCAAATACGCGGAATTTACCCTCCGATTCACAGGAATTTTCCCACACTAAATCGGTCTCCGATCCCCCTCACAAGCGTTCTCCATTTAATTTTACAGTTAATTATGTTTCAATTATGCGGAGGTGGGTAAAATGGTTATAAAAATCTATTTAAAATATAAATAAAAAATTTCGTGTTTTAAAAAACTTAAATTTGTTTTATCAATCGCAATTGTTATAAAAAAAAACTTTTTAATAGGCGAACATATTTTACACTCAGAATTTTGTTAATTAATAATAGTAACTGATTGTACTTAAGAAAGGGACCGATACCAATTCTCGCTGTCATGAAAGATAAAAATAAAGGCCTAAACTAACAATTAATTTTACCAAGGGCATTTTCTTTTGCACTTTATTATTTAATAAAATAATATTAATTTTATTTTACAGAATATACAGAAATGGCAATTAACCTTAAAGAAGTGTTCGAACGGGCAATTAGTCGATATCTGGATTCGGAAATATCGAGTGAGGATGATTCATTGTCAAATGTAAAACATGTATCAACGCCAACAGTTCATACGCAACGTGTTTTTTCATTATCTTCACCACAACACAATCAACGTAAACGATTTCGAAAATCCAGTAAGAAATCTAAGTCAAGTAAATTTAGTAAAAGAGTAAATCAAAAAAATTATAAAGAAGATTCTTTGAGAGAGGAATCCGACTCAGATACAGTAAAAAGTAAAAAGGTTAAAAAGAAATCAAAGAAATTGAAAAAGAAAGTGAAAGTTGAAGTTCACGATGAGGTGGAGGAAGAAGAGGAAGAAGTAAAAGAAGAAGTGAATGTAAAAAAAAATGTAAGTGATAATGCAATATCTGTCATGAGTTTAATTAAGTCCAAGAGAAAAAAAGGTGTAGATGTAAATAGGTCAGTTGCAAAAAATACAAAAGTATCATCCGAAGATGAAAAAGTTGAGGATACGACAAAAGATAGTAAAAAAAATGTAAGAGAACTTAGGCAAGAAAAACATGCCAAAGATACAATTAATTTATCAAAAAATTTAAAGGCAAATAGAAAAAGAAAGGAAAATTTTGAGCAGGACTGTGATGTCGAATGTTCTAAGAATAAGATTAGAAAAATTGATAATCATGACATTAAAGATTCTGAGTCATTAATAACCAGAATGAAGAAAGTTAAACAGAAACATGATAGATCTCAGGAGAAAAGTAAAATGATACAAAATTTAAAAAAGAGTTCACTGAAAGAAAATAAAAGTTACAAAAAAGATAAGAAAGATGTCGCATCTGTTAACAGTAATTTTAAAAAACATGAATTGAAAAGTAAAACCAAAGATAAAAAAATAAAAAAGAAAAAGAGAACAAGTAGCGAGAGATTAAAAAATGTCGATTTGAAAAATAATCCAGAATCGACGAAAGTTGAACATTCGAAAGTCGTTGAGAAAGCTGATGTTATTTCTATGAAACTTGCGTCCCTGGTTAATAATAAAGATTTGGAGTCTTTGGATAGTCTTAAAGATAAAATCAGCGAAAGGCGGAGAGAAGAAAAGTTTAAATTGGATCGCAAAAAGGAAAAGAAAACTAAGTCTGATGGCTTTATCTTGTCTGCAAAAAAAGTGCCTTCTAGTAGTAATATGTTTCAGAATAGTAATAAAGTTATTTCAAAACATGGTAAACCAAGGAAAGTTGTTAAAGATGAAAAATTATTAATATTTAACACAAAAACTCAATCTTCAGAAATGAATAAGAAAAAGAAACTCAAAGTTGTACAAACCAAACATTCTAAACAGAAAGAGGAGACTCCAGCAATTCAGGCTTTAAATCAAGCAACAGAGCAAACGCTTAATGTAAGTTGATAAATATAATCAAATTCTCTCTTATCATCAAAATAGTTTCTTTTAAAGATGTTCATAATTTCTAATGTGTTCTATTTTGAGAACCTTTTTTGTATTTTGATATGAAACAAGTGGAAAAACAAGTTATAATTATATTTTTCCCTTTAGAAAAAAGTTATAATGTTTAATATTAGTTTATTACAATTCCGGTACATGATGAATACTACTATTTTTTAGTAATCATAAGTTTCTTTATATTTTCAGGATATTAACAAATGGTTGGATGATGCTCCACGTTTGTCTGAATTTTCATCAGGCAGTGAATCACCTGTTCTTCTTCCATCAACAAGCGATGCTAGTCGATCTGCTGCCAAACTAGATACATCTCGGAAGCGAGCACAGTCAATGAAAATTTTCGGATCTCATTCTCAAATCAAAAAGAAAGTTCAACGGACTATTGATCGACTACAGCCGGGAAAAAGTAAAGGAAATTTATTGCTAAAGAAACCTCGTAATGTGCCAAGTGGAAATCCAACGGATACAGTCGTAAACAATACATCGGTTGACATTGTCAAACCAAAACGTGATTCCGATGATGAACCAAAATTAAGCCTTGGTTCAGTTCTCAAAAATACTGATTCTATTCAGTCATTTTGTAAGAATTTAGTTGGTTCACCCAATCCGAATTTATCTAATGAAGACGATGACGGGGAAAATTCTTCTTTGCCTACAAATTCAGTTGCAAAGGAAGATCAACAGGTGACGACAAATGAAATCGTTGAAACAACCTCAAACTCTGAAGTTGTTAAAGAGGATTTATCGGTAGTTAATGACTCTCAGAAGCTCAAGTCCGCAACACCTAATTTGAGTGCGTGGTTTAAAGCTTTCGGGGCTCCTAAGTCAAAAAGAAAGGATGAAGATGTTGAAGAGGCGCAGAGTAATTTTAAAAAGGAGAGCGAAGTGCCAGAAGCCGGCATTAGACAAAGAAGAATGAGTACTGGTGGTAGCAGTGTTAGCGAATCTATTTCTAGTTTCTCTCAAGAATCACCACCTGCTCGTTCAGTACACTCGCCTCAAAATTCACAAGTCTTGATACCGGCAACTGAACCACCGATCCGCGGTGCAGGATTCTATCAGGATGCTCTAAATACTGGTACTAGTCCTTACAACAGTCCATATTACGCCACCCCACCACGGTACAGTGCTCAACTTCCACCCACTCCATCGCCACAGAATCACACTTTATCTCCAGTTTATCCTTCTCCTGTTACTTTCGAACAATCTACTCTCTATTCGAAAAACAATCACGCGAACTACCAGAAAACTTCTCCACAAGCAAGTCCAAGTGAACCTTTTCGACAGTTATCACCTTCATTTCCTCAATCATCTCCTCAACAATCGTTCTCTCAAAATTCTCCTCAGAATGCATCGTTTTCTCAGAATCCATCTCCTGTTTATCCACAACAGTCACCTCAGTCAATGCACTCGCCTTATCCACAACCGTCACCACAAGCTCCTGCCACTAATTATTCACAACCTTCTCCTCAACAACCACCGACGCCAGTTTATTCGCAAACTTCTCCACAACAACCGCCAACACCAATGTACTCTCAACCCTCTCCTCAACCAACCAATAATTATTCCCAACCATCTCCACAATCTATCAATTATTCTCAGTCTTCACCACAACATCCAAACTCGCCTTATTCTCAACCTTCACCACAATCAATACCAAACTTTTCACAACCATCTCCTCAGCAGCAATTGTCCCCTTATTCGCAACCTTCAACACCTCAAAATCAAAATTATCCTCAATTGTCACCCCAGCCTCCTGGGGTTAGTTACTCCAAACCTTCGCCACAGCTTCCACCAAGTTATCAACAACTTTCACCCCAGGCACCGGCTTCCTATTCTCAGCCGTCTCCACAGTCGCAAAATTATTCTCAAACATCGCCTCAACAAAGTTTTCAAAATTCGAAAGATTCTTCACAACCGCCGACAAACTATTCACAACCAACTCAGAGTACGACTTATCCTCAAAGTTCAAATCAACAACAATTGCCACCAGCTTACGTTCAACCTAAACAATCACCAAGCAATTATTCCCAGCAATCGCCAAATCGTCAGAGCAATTATTCATATCCATCGCCACAGACAATGCAGACATCGCAAAATCCACATTTTCCACAAACATCGCAGACTTTTGATACAGCGGCAAAGAACGAGAATTACACTCGCACGTCTAATGCATATCCGCCTAACTTTAAACAACCCTATTTGGAAACTTCTGCCACTAATACTCTACCCGATAATAGAAGATTAGATTTCCACAAGGAGGAGAAACTTCCAGAGCAAAGGTTTTCAACTCAAGACACAAATGTTGGATTGAATCAAACATTTCAGTCGAATCAATTCTCAACTTATGACAATAGTTTCAATGATAGAATTTCCGGACAGACGGAAATTCAGAGAACTATGAATCAGGAGCAAGTACAACAACGCGTTCCACAAGCACAGGATCAGTCGCAAATTTTGAATTTTCAACAGAATTTGGCTCACGAAGGGGTTTATCAAACAAGTTTTCAATCATCATCATCGTCGTCATCTTCGTCATCTTTCCCCATATCAAACACAAGAACACTGTATCCAAGCAGTCATTACTTTGAATCAAATCTCGTGGGTTCTAAAAATACATTAGCGTCTGCTAATCCCAGCAATAATTTAACGTCAAGTAAAAAGAGAACCTTCAGTGATTTAGCGACATCGAACGATTCAACTCGTCTTCCTCAAGAAACTCGTCCAAGTCAGGAGCAATTTGGCTTTGATCTAATGATGCCTTTCCCAGAAACTGAGACGGCACCGGGCAGTCAGTTTGATAGTACTTACGTGAGTAGTCTAGCTGAATCGGTGGCTTCGAACTCCCCTTACTCGCGATTGGGACTTGGATTAATTGGCCGTCCATCAAAGGAACAACAATTACTCACCATTCCTAGGCCTCCAACGAAACCTGAGACAATTGCCTATCGGGGTTCAACTTCAGGAAATGCAGAATTAGATCTAAGCCTTCTTCAAAGTCTTCAAAATGTTGCGAAAAATTCCCAGGGAATGCTTCCAATTTCACGTCGGGAACCAACTACTACGACGAGTGTAAATCCAACAACAACAACAACTAAAACTAAAAAAGGCAGGAAGAGTAAGCAAGCTGCTGCAGTGGCTCTTGAACAGCAGGGAAGTACATCATTAACTGGTTTTGCACAATATTCCGGCACTCCAGATCCCATTGGTTTGAAGAATCCAAGTGTTGTCACACCCGGTGGAAGTGCGTTTAATTTCGCTTCAACAGCGGGATCGGCTAACAATTCGCCCTTCTATGATAAGGACACGTCGGCAGCTGCCGCTGCTTATGTTTTTCTCGATGAATTTCGAAATCCTAATAGCTACTACAGTATGGCTTTTAGGCAACAGCAACAACAACAACAGCAGCAGCAGCAAACGCCTCCTGTTACCGATTCAGGCCAACAACCATGTAATAAATTAAGTACTCAGCATCCAAGGAATTATTCAGCACATCCTTTTCTTCACACACAACGGACTGCCGCTTATGGTCCCTCTGTGCCGACATACGTCACACCTCACGGTCCAAATCTTGGAGTCGATCCATTTCAGCAGTATTTACATTCTTTCTATGCTCTTCAACAGCAACCGCATCATCACAGGCCATCTTGGCTTTAGCTGAAACAATCAACTAAAGATCTTCATACAATTTTATGGAAGTGAAATATTGATATTGAAAAAAAAGGAATTCTTGCATTTGCAGTTATATTTTGTGCAATGATCTCTTTTTGTCTCTGTATAAAAATTAGACAAATATTATATAAACGATTTTCATCTAATTTCGTCTTTTTCTTAAGTTTTATAGACAATTATATATACAATTATATATTATATATAAATATATATAAAAAACTATACTAGAGAATCGTATAAATTGGGAATAGTATATAAGTTTTCGTTATGTTTTTTCATTAAATTAATAATTAATAATAATATTAATAAAAGAAAAATGTTTTTGGGAATTTTTTTTTACTTTTAACGCCAATATTTCAAAATGTACAAAAGAATATTGCGTTAAAATGGAATTTTTCATTTTAAAGTGAAAATCGTATTATTCGTATAAATTGTGACTTTTCAGTTATATTTTAACTGATGGGGGCATCTTGCTTTTAGCAAAATAGCTAAAAACCGAAGTTTTTATTAAAAACATTTAAGAACGATCGTACAGTCGCGACGTGGAATAACTGATCGACTAGTGAGATTAACGCCTCTATAGGTCAAATTGTAAAATAATGTGACATGAAATTATGTGAAAAACAAAGCTTTTTATTATTTGTTTGATGATTTTTGTAAATCAAATTGAAAAAAAATTAGATGTTTTACAGTAAGTTGCAATTCAACTATAAATAAAGAATGTTTTGTTAAAAATGGTAAAAAAAAAGAAGTTTTAATGGAGGTAAACATTTAAAATCTAAGTTTATGTAGTGTAATAGAAACAAACAAAAAAAATTTATAATTTTATATTTTATTACATTATATTAGTATATTGTTAATAAAAATTCAAGTTTCATCATTTAAGATTAAAACAATAAATATTTTTCATTTTATTTTAAACCCTTAAGAAAATTACTGATAAACTGCGGGTTAAAATTTTTTTTCTACATAGAAAACTTTAATCATAAGATTGACAGTAATTATTAATATTAAAACGCAATGCAAAAAAAAAATTGGCAATCAACTTTTCTTATGGTTCAAAAACCGTCCTTAAGCAGGTCAATGTTGTGCTCATTTTTTCCACTGAAGCTCCATGTAAAAATCGCGGAACGACTTTGACCTGCTCTTAAAAATGCAGCGAATTTATAAAAATAAACAAACTACAAGTAGTTATTTAGTAAAAAACGGATTTGGAAGATGTTTTTTACATTACATTTTTTCTGGGTCATTTATTGCATTGTAATATCTTTGACGGGTACAAATATTGTGGCAAAAATATTCAATCTTTAACACGGTCACATGCAAGTGATAGACTAATGAATTTATAATTAATTAGCAAGTTGTATTAGTCTATTTTTAACAATTTTTGAAAATTTAGTAAAAGTATTAATTTAAGTAATTTATAAAAAATGTTAGTATGTAGAGCAATATTTCACAGCATAAAATTGGATTAAGAAAGGGGAATTAGGGGAACTTTTAATTTAACAAGGAGTTAAAATAGAGAAAATCTAAACATATACTTCCTAGTTCAATGTGACTAATTAACAAAACTATTTTTTAATGTTGTTTTAAATGAAAGTTTATTTACTTTAAAATGTTTGTTTAATTCTTTGTAACAACGTTGGGCTTAGAATTGTACTAGAGAATTGTACTTAGAATTGTACTAGAGTTACTAGAGTGTCAAAAATCAAGTAACTTTTCGTTTAATTTGAACAACAAAAGTCACTAAGAGTTTTAGAATATTTAGTTAGTCAACAAAACAGTCACTAGCGTGACGAAACTCTAGTAACTTATAGTTTAATTTTAAGAATAAAAGTCACGAGGGTTTCAAAAAGTTTAGTTACTCAATAAAATAGTTAAAAATTATTTATTTATTTCTACATAAAATAGAGGAATTGAATAAAATATAGGGAAAAAGAGGAAATAGTTATAAAATAGGGGATAAAAGGGAAATTTTCTAAAATAGGGGAATAGGGGGAGCGCTGTGAAGCTTGAATTCCCAACTGTGAACTCGGTTAAGGAGGAATGGTACACGTTAACATAACCTCAAAACTATAAAACTTTTTTAAAACATTTTTAATACAAACATAAATACAATAAAAATTAATTTTGAATCATTTGGAAGATCTAGTTATACACTTTTTAGAAAAAATTATCTTGAGTTGAAATATTTTGTCAATAACGATTTTTTTAAAATTTTGAATAATTTTTTTCAGCTTAGACGAAAATTGCAATTTTTATTCAATCTTTATAAACAATGGCTTATTTTACTCAATAAAACATTTTCAACAATCGCTAATATTTGAATATTGTTAAAAATATTTTTTGCAAAAATTATTTAATGAACAAAATTTGTATTGTTTATAATTTTCCTTCTTAACCTCTAACACAGATTCTACTACAGTATTGAAAAAGATGGTCACCCATCCCAAGACTTAACCGATGCTTAACCTCGTCCACTGACGCTTTTACGCCGACATAAGACGGTTCTTTCAGTTTCAAAACGGTTCATACACTAGAACCTCCAACGGTTGCAGCGTGACCTTCTTGTGTGCAAGGCACGGAGTAGAAGTAAGGAGACGGTACTCCTATAGGGGGGTGATTTTATTCGTCGCACAAAAAGTCACGGAGAAGAACGGAAGCAACTTCTTGGACATGCGCAGTATGTCATTTTCTGTCTTCTTCTGACCCATGGGAATTGTGCGAGTGAGAACATCTGTTAATCTTGCACTATAAAATAGGTTATGTTCCCCGTGGGCAAAAATGTTTTGCGTGAAATAAAAGAAAACATATTATTTTATATCTAAAAAATATTGTGGTTTTACCTTTTTTAATATTTCTGACAAAGGAAACTGATCAAATTTTGTTCCAAAAAATCAAGTAAATCTAATCATTTATATCATATGCAATTTGAACAATAATAACTTGTAAACAGAGATTTTAGTGTTTTTGTTATTTTAAAAATAAATACATAAGTTTAATTATCAGAAATGTAAATAATTATGTTTAAAAATATTTAAAACATAACCTATTTTACATTGCAAGATTGACAGATGTTCTCACTCGCACAATTCCCATGGGTCAGAAGAAGAAAGAAAATGACATACTGCGCATGTCCAAGTAGTTTCTTCCGTTCTTCTCCGTGACTTTTTGTGCGACGAATGAAATCACCCCCCCCAGCGATTTCGTATGGCAGTTCCATCTCCTTACTTCTACTCCGTGATTT
>JUFY01016893.1:4472-16508 GCA_001855655.1 Leptopilina clavipes | reverse complement strand
CTCCACCAATTCATGCGCTATGAACTGTTTCCCTCTTACCTACGCAAGTCTTGACCCCGCAGCTTTGTGCTACGTCCATTTATTTCTTATGTCTATGAGTATAAAGGTTTCTTGTGAAAATATCAGTTAAGATCTAACATTCAACCCGGAATAGGTACAATGTATATGGTCACGTCATTCGCTCGGCTAAGTGATTGTATTCTGGTCTACGGATGGCGCCACTTCTGCCCACTAACGCATGAAAAGTGTCGTGTCGCGACATATAGTGCTGCATTAGTGTGTGTTTTCGTTTATTCGGCTTGATGTATTTTCAGGTATATGTATATTTCAGGTATATGTATATTTATTTTTCGTGTTTCTATATGCATTTAATAATTCCAATAATATTAAGTAGTATAGTTTAAACTTAAAATGCAATTAATAAAGAATTGCCAAAGCTTGCATATTGTAATTAATGCATCTTTTTGCCATATTCATTTTACTTTGGTTAACATAACCTCAACTGTCAACATTTTTTATATTCTATTTTTTGCTGCTTTGCATGCAATATTTACTCAAGAATGTGTGATCTTGAAAGAATTTTGTAATATTCATTGTTTTAATTTGTTTACGTAAATTTTAATGTTTTAGAATGGGCAAAAAATGTGCAGTCTCTGGTTGCGAATCTTCGCATGGTCCTTTTTGGTCTTGATAAATGGATTATTACTTCAGGAAATGCTTCATTATTAGAATTGCCAAAAGAAAAATTAAAAAATCATTTTATTTGTAAAAATCACTTTTCTCTGGATTTGTTAATACAAAAAAAATTAACACGAACGGAAATACCAACTTTGCATATGCCAAAAGCATTAGGTACTTTTTTAAATAGATTTTTATTATTTTTAATAAAGAATGAAAAAAATCTTTTTGATGTTTTATTTTATTGACAAATATTTATTTCTTATTTTTCTATTTATATTACATTCTTGATTTGTGTATTTTTAGATGTTTATATTGTAAATGACTCCTGCGAAAAAGGTTATTCAAAAAGTATTGATTTAAATGAGACCACAAGTGACAAAGATGATACACGTCTGGATCTACCGTATCAAATCGAATCCTTTTATATTTCTTCTGCTCAAGAATTCTTGAGTAACAATAATTGTCAAACCAAAGCGCCTCAATTTTATTCTACACCAGAACCCTTGAGTAATAAAAATTGACAAACTGATTTGAATGATAAAACAAATGTAATAAATGGAAAGGATTTTTCTGAAGAATTTAATTCTATTGAATTTCAAAAAACTAATTTTTCGCAGGAAACAAAAAATTCAAATAGTAATGAAAGTACCACAACAAATGTTAAAGCTTCAAAAACATTACCTCGTCGCAAAAAATATATTAACAAATTAAAAAAAAAATTTTTCAGGATCTCTTTTAACAGTATTTAATGTCAGCAAGAAAGCTCGTTTATCTGATTGCGACCAAGATTTATATAATTTTTAGAGCTGTGCAAAATAATTCGAACCGAACTGTTCGAATTTTTTCGCCTTATTCGTATGTCGAAAATTCGACCTTCGAGTTTTGCCTAGTTTGATTGTCGAATATTCGACATTGGAGTTAGTTTAATTCGAATGTCGAATATTCGACATTCGAGTTGGTCTAGTTCGAATGTCGAAAATTCGACATTCGAATTGCCTAGTTTCGAGTTACTCAGAGACAGATGTGAACTGTGCAAAATTCGAACCGAACCGAGTTTTGTTCGGTTTTGGTCGTTTCGAAATTCGAAACACCCAGTTCGAATGTCGAATTTTCGACATTCGAGTCAGTCCAGTTCGAATGTCGAAAAACCGACATTCGAGTTAGCATAGTTTTCGACATCTGACATTCGACATTCGAACTAGGTGATTAAAATGTCGAATTTTCGACATTCGACATTTCTGCGCCCCAAAACCGAACAAAACTCGATTCGATTCGAATTCTGCACAGCTCTAAATAATATGTAAAAATTAATAATTATTTTAATAACATTTTTTTTCTTTAAAAAAAATTGATTTTTAAATTTATATTTTTTTGTTCTTGACTTCTAACATAAAACTTATATATATTTTTTTAAATTTGCAGAAAAATATAACTCTAATGAAATAGCGTATATTCCAAATTCTTAAAGAAAATTGGAGCTGCCGTGTTTAATTGTTTATAGGCATAAATTTACCCCCTCGAGAAAACTGATTTTTTTGCAAAAATCCAATTTGCCACTAATTATAATTATATTATATGAAGAGAATGAGATAAAAGAAATTAATTTTCATCCAGACAAAAATGTAGAAATTCCATTACAAAAATGCATGTTTTTAGTTAACTAATGCAATTTTGCAAAAACTTTTGTCCAATCTGGTCCAGCTTTGGAACACTTATAAAGGGTCACGAGAGGTACATTTTTCCAGAATACAAAAAAAATGTGTTTACTATTTTCAGATTTTTTATACAATTAAGAAAGTACTATTTTTAGTAGTTTAAATTCATTTACAAGTAAACAAATTTTTTAAAGGTACTTTCAAGCTCTACAACTTTTTGTAACAACTTTTTTTCTGAAACGTCATAAAAAAAATTATTATTAACTATAATAATCGTTGTATTTATCATTCAATCATTCTTTCTGTCCACACTTGAAGTTAGTCAAATATAATTATGCGTTTGTTTCTTTTTTGGTTTGACTCCACGATTTTTTTCAAATTTTTTTATTCATCCCTTTACGAGATATAAATTTTCTAAAATTTACGGTTTTAAAGAAAAAAATTTTTTTAATTGTTCATAACTTCTACAAAAATGGATCAATTTTAATATTTTTTATATGAAAATTTACATTTTTTGGATGAACTTTACGAAAATTTGTAAAAAAACAATTATCAAAAGATAATTTACTATTGTTTTTGTAATTTATAGGTTAAAATATTATTTTTAAAGTTGTTTGTATCCTTAAATTCTGATAAAAATTTTTTTGAAAAAACTGCTTTTTTAACGCAAATTTTAAGTCTAATCCCTTCGTAGGGAAATGATTTTTACTATTTTTTTAGAATTTTTAAAAATGATTGAAATTGAGTATTTACTTAATACAGCCTCAAATTTTTTTGGTACGCTTTTGCCTACCGAGAATCCGAGATTTATCACCTTACTGTTACTCCCTGGATACAATGATACAAAGCTGGATTCGACAATTAAACCAAAATTTAACATTTTAAATGCTTCTCTGCCTAATATACACTAAGAAAAAAGGATAATTATTAAAATTACCTTGGGTAGTGTGGAACTTCACAAAATTTTAAAGTCAACTATAGAAAAACATTCTGTTGTGTGTAGGTTGTTATTTACATAATGTTAATACGAGGTATTCTGTTTGACAATCTTTGATATTTATCTTCACACTTTTAAATTAGAAATTTGATCACTTTAGACAGAACCAACTTTACACTCAAGGAGGGTAGACTACAATATTCTATTGGTTTAAAAAATTTTCTATTGTAAAAATAATTGATCAGAATACTTATTTATGTTTTCAAATATACAAGGATTAGATGTGCTAAACGAATACTTAATTGTTGAAACAATTGAAAATTTTTTTACAAAAACTTAACCATCTTTGTAATTATTTTTGAGACCGTTTTAAGAAAAAAATAATTAAAATATTTAAAAACATTAAAATCTTTTGTGGTACAATAAATTGTACTCAATTTTGATAATAGTTTTTTTGAATTTTACAAATTTTAACTTGATTTTAACATTGACGTTGATTATTAATATTTATCTTCAGAAGTTGAAATGTTCTTTTCTATCGGATACAGCTTTGTTTCAGGGTACCCTTTATAATTATTATTTCAAAAAACATCCATATATTATTCAACACCAAATATAAATTTTCACATAAAATCGTCTAAAAAGCAAACCAAGAAAATCGCAATAGTTATTATTCTACAATTTATAACATAACGAACACTATAACATCTCAACAACAAACTATGAATATTACAATTTTATGTTAAAAGTATGTTCAATTTCGGCTCTAATAAGTAGTGTATGCCACTCATTCTACAATACAACAAAAGTTATATTTGTGCAACTCATTTTGGGTTTTAGACAGAAAGTATCCAAGTAAACTGCATCAGGTTCATTTTAATAATTAGGTTATTCATACAACAAATGTTGTATCTCTTTAATTTGCAAATTGAAACTTCGGCTTGTGTAAAAATTTGTTTTTGAACCATGCTACAATTACTTCAAGTATAAAAGCCAAAAGAGACAGAGAGTACCCAATTACTGATACATACAATAAGACAAGTAAAATTTCTTCTTTCGCAATCATTTCTGGTTTCGAAATATTACTATGTATTACATTAGTTTCGTGCAAGTTTTTAAGTAATCCAAACTCAAAAACTTTTAATGTCATTTCAATAAAGCGATCAATATAAGGTGAAAAAGAAAGCTCAAATCTCTCAAAATAATTAGTAAATGCAAACCAATCTTTTAGTATTTTAAAATTTTTATGTCCGTTTTTAGTTTCATACTTTTCAACATGATCTAGAGCATTAAAAATGACACAAGTAACGTTCTGATAATCGGCCAAAATTTTTAGGCAATATTCTTGTCCGTTATCTGAAATATTAATGGATCTTTCTACTATTTCTTGCGAATTTGAATATTCATTGCCCAACGATAAAAGAGTATATAACCCTTGCGTTATCATTGGAGTCAAAGTTGAATTAGCAAGTTTTTCGACAGTTGAAATTCTAGGAGCTGGTCGAAAACCGATGTCAAGAATCACTGAGTAGAAATTACCTACGTAGACGATGCATGTAATCAGTACTGAGCCAAAAATCAATCTTCCCAACCAATTCCCGGGCTCTCGGGTAGTAGGCATTCCTATTATAATTTGACTGATGTTCAACGTATGCCAAATACTATTTCCGAATCTCATCAAAAATGCTGTCAATCGTATAATAGAAATCGTACCAATAGTTATCAAGATCATGTACCAAAATTCTGTTGATACTTCAACGTCTTTTGAAATATTTGCCTCCTGTGGAATAACAGTTTGAGCACAACCGAATTTTAGAATTGCTACGTATGTTTTGTCGATATACTTTTCCCATGCACGTGACATATGGGTGATTCTCCAGAAACAGGGCACTTTTCCTTCCCAACTTAATAACTTTAAAATTATAATTTAAAAAATTGTGCAACTTTGCTGAGTTATTCTTTATTTTTATGTTTATTTATATCAAAAAGAAAAGAAACATTTTTCTACTCTTTACACCTTAAAAAAATTCAAAATTACCTCGAAAAATGCACTTTTTGCAGTTCTCCTCATAGGACTTACCAAGATCAAGAATTTTTTTTATTTATATAATAGGTTTAATAATTTTTTTTAATTTTACTAGTCGAAAGTTTAACTCAAAAGGTATAATTACCATGAATCTTATTCCGATTTTCATACATAATTTTTACAAAAATTGGTTTTTAATCTTTTCCCCGATTTTATTTTTATGGAACCGGAATTTACAAATTTATTATTTTACAATGATTTTACTTAATTTTATAGCTTATTTTTACTATTAACTTTTGTTAACAAGTTACAATATTATATTTATGCTTGAATCACATGAAAAAATGCGACTGTTTAGCTTAGAACTGTAAAAATGATCGTTATTTTGTTGCGTATTTTAATTACGTGTAAACTCCGGTTCCACTTAAAATGATGGATTTTTAAAACATTGGATAAAATGGACCCACTAGCTAGTTAGAGCTAGCAAACCTGTATATAAATACTAAAGGACATTTTATTTCATTAAGTATTACGTCCACAAGAAACAATTTTCTATGGTTTGTAAACTCCGGTTCCTGTAAACTCCGGTTCCTGTAAACTCCGGTTCCTATTTTCTGTACTCATGTACATATCATATATCATAAAACTAAAAAATTTAGTTTAAGCTCAAATACCTATTGAATAATTTATTTTATTGCTGATTAATGACATTTGTACGAAAAAAAATATAATTTGAAAAAATTTTTCTTTTTAAAGTAATATTGTCAAAAGTGACCACTTCCTGAAGAATCACCCATTTACTCCTTTTAAGATATCTAGCAATTATTACACTGAGGAAAAAATTTATTTCTTTCAAATAACCAATTACTAATTATCAAATAAACATTCACAATCATTTTTATTTAAATCAAATAAATTTTTTTCAGTGTATAATTAATAATAAATCTAATGGTAAAATATAACTATTATAAAATAATATATAAATAACTCAATAAATAATTAATTCAACCAGTTTAATAATTTCAATTAACTATCGATAATTAATAAACACATAGTTTTAAGCACACGGAAAAAAGTTAATTTAAAATTATGCTTACATCAATATTTCCTATGTAAACAATTCGCGCAGTGTATTTTTTCATAAAATTAAGTAATAAAGTGGAAAACTTTCATTTTTTTTAATATAATAATACTGAGAGATTGCTTCCACGGAGAAGAGAGTATGACATAAAAATCGAGGTTTTTTATAATAAAAAAGAGGTTTGGTTACTCGAGAGAATGGATTCAATTAAGACAAAGCGACATCTACAAAGTAAGAATGATCGATCACCCGGGAAATTTTACGACTTTCTCAATATATAATATATATTTTCCATTTTTCTCATTTAGATTCATCATGTTTAAATTTTTATAATGAATTAAAATATACCCCAAGAGTGTTATACAACGATATTTACATTTTTTTATATCTATGTGCTTTCAAATCTTTTTTCCAATTTCACAAATTAAATATTCTCTTTATCTAAATTAGTCAAAATTACGCAACTAATCTTAATTAGTCATTGATTTCTCGCTTCGAAATTAGTAGATTGTCACAACTATAGAGTAAATTCGATTGATTACTTAATGATACTGAATTTGACTAATTCTAACTGTTAACTATTCTTGGCTATTAAGTATTTACTGATGCAGTTATATTGATTTTTCAATTATTTAATTACTGATTACAATTATTTAATTTAGAAACAGTTTTAATTTAGAAACTGTTTTGTTACTCTACTCTCTAAATCTCTGAATTACTTAAAAATAACTAATTATTAATAAAATTTTGGCTGACATTTTGCTTCAGCAAAATAGTGAAAATAAATAATTATTATTAAAAAATAATTTTTAGTAAAGAATAACTAAAAGAAAAAATAGTCAAATTAGACTATTTGGATTTGTAACAAGAAATTTTAGTAATTTTGACATAACCTAAAAGTGAATTTAATTAATTAGTTATTTACTTTTATGTTTCATAAAAAGTTGAAATCAAACTTTTGTAAATTGAAACAAAATATTTACGGGAATTTAGAACATATTTAACTTGATGGGCATAATTTACTTGTTGTTAAATAAAAGAAAAATGCATTTCACTGCTTTAGAAGAAAATTATATGTACAGGTGAGCAATCGAATCTCATAGCAAGTAGAATGAGTAGATGCTTGGTCGGACAAACTTCTTGATTGCAGCTTCAACTACAGGCTTGTATGCACAAGTCAAGTAACTCTACTTTTTAACTGACCTGGTTGAAAGATTGGCATTCCAAAGAGAACCTTAACAATTGTTCCATTGGAATTCAACCTCAACAAAAGTGCAAAATTATCTACTTTCAAATATCAGTTTTAAATTGAATAATTTAGAAAAGAACGATTTTTTATTCATTAGGAAGAAAAAAAAATATTTTTAGAAGATGATACTATAAATATTTTCTCACTTATCAGATTTTTGCACAAAGAGCAAATTTTTAAAACAGTGTGTAGATTTTTTCTCAATACTAACTCTATATTGATTGAGAATTTCATTCAGTAAAAAGTAGAACTTTAGTTTCTTATAATCATATCCTTGACATCACAACCTACCTACGTGTGCATCGATCTAAACATTTAAATACATTTCTCACAAAAAAAAAAAAAAAAAAAAAAAAAAAAAAAAAAAAAATGCAAAATAAAATAAACTGAAAAGTCCACTAATTACCGAAAAATGCAAATGTAATTACATTGACATTTATTTTATTCCTTTGAGTATACATTGTTTGTCTAAAGGAATAATCAAGAGTTTGAAATAGTAATCTTGAGACTTAAAGGTATCATCAAAGGTGGATAAGCACAGACTTTAAATGACGGGGTTTACCATTAACATGCAAACTAGTTTTAAATGAGAATAAAATGTTGCATATTATTTATAAAAAAAAGACCCACATATTTTGAAATAAACTAAAACTCCAAAATTTCATTAAAAGAACTTAAAAATTTGGAAATTTTGATTTTCCATTTTCCCGAATCGACTTTTAACGAAATATTTATTTCTTAATTAGAACTTTTAGGTTTTATTTCTCTTTTTGGCTTTATAAAACTCATCGGATGAAAAGTGAACTCTAATTTCTATAATTCTTAAGAGTATTTAATCTCCTTTGTAATCAAAAAATCGATCTGAATTTTATTCTCAAATTTTGATTTTTTTATTGAAAATTTTTAATGTTCATTTGTCATTTAAAAAAAATATTAAAAACTCAAAACAATAACTTGTAGACTAATCTTTCGAATAAACAATTTTGAAGAAAATCAAATAAAATTAAAAAGTTATTTCCCTTATAAAGTAATTCGACAAGCAAGAATGAGTTAATAAATATCAAACATCAAATGTTTAACTTGGAATTTATCACCACGTAATTTTTTTTTCCTCTCAAAATTTAAGATAAATTCTTCCATATTTTCTATGTCGCAAAGAAATAAAAAATATATTCTGCAAGGCAATTATTATTTTTCTCTTCTGCATTGTCACTGTAAAAATAAATTTTACTGATCAAAATTCTTGCAAATTATAATTTGCAATTTAATTTTTTAATATTTTAATTAATAATTATTAATAAAAATTATTAATAAAAATTATTAATTAAAATATTATAAAATATTATTAGGAATTATAATTTATAAAAATTATATTGAGAAAGATTTTAATTTGAAAGAAAACAATTTGAATTTATAATTCCAAGAAACAAATCGAAATGTAAAAGAAGAATTTGAATTAAATATTGCAGTAAAAATTATTGATTTATATTTCTTTCGAATTTGTATTTTATAGAAAATAATTTTTATTTAAATTTAGCGAAAATTTTGTATTATTAGCAAAATTGAAATAACAGTATGTTACCTATAATATTTGAAGAAGACTTAGGAAAATTAATTGCCTACTACTTTTCATAACAATTGCCTCGCAATTGGTCTAATTGAAACTATTAATTAATTTTGTAATTGTTAAACATGATCCACACGTAAACTATAGACTATACTGATCCAATATAGATCAGTTTCCCCCTAAAGATAATAAACTCCATTTAATTGAAAAACACAACTAAAAATTTGAATTTTGAAACGTTTCTTTGAAGTAAAAGAACGATTATTTGATTCAAGAAACTTTTTTGTACAAAGATGAAGAATTTTTTGTATTTTTATATTTAAGTTATATTTTTAATTTAATAATATAAAAATAATATAATAGGTATAAAGGTATAAAGGTATTATAAAGGTATAATGAAATTATTGCATTTATAAAATAATTATAAATAATTATAAAATAATAGTAAAAACAATTTTATACTAATATATTATAGTAAATTTTACTAATTCAGAAAGTACTTTAAAAAATAGTAAAAACTTTTACTTTAGTAAAAAATTAAAATAAAATAAAAATATAAAAAAGAAAATTAAAACGAAAATTTAAAAAATCCAAGAAATCGTTCTTTGCCCAGAAAAGTCCCTTTAACAAAAGAAACATTCTTTTATTTTTAAAAAATCATTCCAAAAATACCATTTTAATGAGAAAAAGAATATTTTCTCAAAAAAGTGACACAAGTCTTCACCAATACACCAAAAAAAAATCCTAAAGCAATAAAATTCTATATAAATATTTTCTTCCTACGTCATCTCAATGATAAATTTTTTGTACCGTTTATTTTAAAAAAGCAAAGTTCATTAAAGTAGGTAATGATTCATTATAATAAGAACCTTGAGAAAAGAAAGCAAGTTTTGACGATATCATTTGATACGATCAGCTGCCACAAAAAAGAAAAGAGAACTAGCTAGTGCAAGAGTGAGAGAGTCCACGGGGTGAAGTATTTTCAATATAAGAAACATCCAGCCTTGTCCCATTGGGGTAAAAATATCGACTCTGTACTCTTTGGTATCGAAGGTCGATGTCTAAAAATAATCCCGCAATAGACTTTGTGCACAGTGCGAACTTTAAGCTGTGCTTGACTGAAGAATGAATAGGACCAAGTAGAACGGGTCGACGATTGATCCGACACGACCAGGGAATTACTTGGGCGTTGTGGCGCCTCGAATCGATGGGGAAAGAGCGTAAACAAACTTGCTTAAATAAGACACAGTTGCTTTTGAAAGCACCCTTGTCGTCGTTAAATGCAAATAAGCACCCAGAGAACTGACTATAGTAATTCATTATAATATATATATATATATATGAACATATAGCAAAAGGGTCGGTACCGGTCTAGTCGCATAATCATATGGCGACGTGTATCACACCGTTGCGTTGTTAATTACAGTATTCGCCCAGGAACGTTTATCATGCTTTCTAACACTAGCCATCAAGAGTCGACAAATACATGCATATAAACGCAAACACATATCAATATAATACATATATAGGACACACTGCACTAATTTTACATATATATATATTACGCACACATAGACAGCTTTGCCATTCGCCAAATGGCTTTGTCAGTGTCAAATTCAACGTTCTAATGTCGCCTTGTCAAGTGCTGAATGTTCTCCTACAAAAGGAGTACCTACAGCAGTTTCTCTCCGTTTAATACTGGCGATGGGAAATCCCTTTGTGCAATACTTGCAATTCATATCTCGTTAAATCAAAGGGAATAATTCATATTTTGATCTGTCATATATTTCAAATTTGCTTGACAGTTTTTGTTTATCAACAATCATTGATATATACAATTCAATTACATGCACTTGAAATTCTGCTCAATTGTCTGTCTATTAGAACTCCCTTATCCTACAAAATAGTTTTTTTTTGTTTTCAAGACTTAGGGAATATTTTAATTTTTAAAAAATGACTTAAATAGTAATAATTCTAGTAATCATTTAGTTAAAAATAACTAATTATTAGTTAGATGCACTTTTAGGTTATGTTGAAATAACTAAAATTTCTTGTAACTAATTCAATTAGTTAAATTTAAATATTTTTGTCTGGTCAAAATTGATTTATACTACTGAGATTAAATTACAAGATTTTTAAAGTACTTTTTTCTGACTATAATTGACTTATACTACTGAGACTAATTTACAAAAATTCTGAAGTATTTTATCTGACTCAAATTGACTTTTACTACTTAGAATGAATTACAATATTTCAGAATAGATTTCTCAGTAATATTTAATCAATTTTAAAAGTTGAAAGATTTCCAAATTTTCAAAATTTAATTGCAGTAGTATAAGTCAATTATACGCAAGAAACTTACGAATTCTTTTATATGACAGTAGTGTGAATCAAATTTAGTCAGACAAAAATATGCTAAAATTTTTTTATTCATTTTAAGTAGTATCAGTCAATTTGAGTCAGACAAAATAATTCCGAATTATGGTAATTTAGTTTCAGTAGTATAAGTCAATTATAGTCAGAAAAAAATACTTCCAAATTCTTGTAATTTAATCTCAGTAGTATAAATCAATTTCGGTCAGACAAAATCCTTTCAAATTCTTGTAATTCACTGTCTGTCAGTAGTATTGTAGTCAGATAAAACACTCGAGGATTCTTGCTATTATAGAATGAATTACAAGATTATGGAATAATTTTGTCTGATCAAAATTGATTTATACTACTGAGATTAAATTATAAGAGTTTAAAAGTACTTTTTTCTGACTATAATTGACTTATACTACTGAGACTAATTTACAAAAATTCTGAAGTATTTTGTCTGACTCAATTTGACTGTTACT
>JUFY01016884.1:22736-35607 GCA_001855655.1 Leptopilina clavipes | reverse complement strand
CCAAAAAATTAATAATAATTTTTAGAAAAAATATTAAAAATATAACAAATATAATAATAATAATAACATTTTTATATTTGTATGTTTCATAAAAAACATTATAAAAGATATAACATAAATATAATAATAATAATAATAATAATAATAATTATAATAATTATAATAACAACATTTTTATATTTGTATGTTTTATAAAAAACAATATAAAAGATGTAACATAAATTTAATAATAATAATAAAAATAATCATAATAATAACATTTTTATATTTGTATGTTTCATCAAAAATGAAAATATAAAAGATATAATATAATATAAATATAATATTAAAATAATAAAAACAATTAGACGCATATTTTAAATTATTTAACATTTTTAAACGTACCTTAAAATTTTCTATAAATCTGAAATTGAAAAAAAAGTGAAAAATAATTTTGGAGAATAGTTTTCTATACATTATTAATTACTGAAAAATAATTCAAAATAATACTTACTTTTTGAATAACTTATTTGCACTTCCAATATAAAACTATAAAACACTGAATCGATAATAATCGCGATTTAAAAAATTAAAACTCCGCGCAAATTCCTTTGCAGCGTAAAAAGAATTGAAAATATTTTTAAAATATTACCAACTTATTTATTTTCGAAATAAGCAAATTTTCTTGGTTTTCTTTCACATAAAACACAAAAACACTGATAAAAGAAAATTCATAATTTTCAAAATACATTTAAAAAACAAATTTAAAGTCGCGCAAGTTTGTTTGCAGCGTTAAAAATTTCTCTTTTCAAAAAAATTATTACAGACAGTTTTTTAAAAATTTTTAAAATAATTTTTAGAAAAATAAAAAAAATTCGAGCAGTCTGTAACGGTATGGAGTAATTTTTTTTTTTAAACAAACATTTTTCAAAATTCAGAAAAATAAGAATATTTGAATTTACTAAAGCAACAAAAATATTTCATCCCATCTTTAAATTAATTTTGAAAATTATTTACTTTACATTTGTAAAGTAAAATGTCTTGTTTGTAAAAAAATAAAAAATGAGTTTCTTTGTTTGGAAATGTACTTCCAAATTTGGAATTTATTTTATTTTTTTTTTAATTTTTATTATAAATAATTTTTTTTCCCTAATACACATGGAAAAAATATTTTTAATAAATAAAAATTTAAAAAATAAAAATATATCCTAATAACACTCAACAATACTCTCACATACCGTCCAGATGCATTTAAAACATACTCTAGGAATAAGGTACAATTAAATGTAGATTTAACGGTACATTAAATATATTTGGGGGCATTCAGTCCTTTTTTCTTTATATAAAATAATTATTTTATTAAATATAAAAATCTGATAAATCTTACCGTTGTCTGCTTTCGCTCGTTTCCAATTTCCATCCCGATGTGGTATTAGAACGATATTTTCCAGAAGAATCTCTTTCTGAAGAAAAAAACACTCACACGCGATTGTATAAAATTTTCGAACACTCCCGATGTAAAACTCAACTTTATTGAAAAAAACTAATCAGAGAAAAAAATTATTTATAAACACCCTAAAATCGTTCGCGGTTTTAGAAAAATTCGAACACTCCCGAAGCTAACACTTTTTTAAATCAAGAAAAAAAAATTTGAATAGAAAATTTTTGATAACGTTATATCGAAACACGTGGCTTTACTGAAAATGTATAAGCCTCTTGTTAACACGATTCACAAATTGTAACTAATTAGAAAATTTTCCATTGTATGTGAATTTTAATTTTCAACAAGTTACGACCTGCTCGTACAGTAGTCGAATCGAGCCTTTGTTTCCCATCCGAATGTCAATATTATTGTCTCTCCGAGGATTAAGAGGACGTCCCGCAGAGTCTTTAATTTTATTGCATTACCTGGAAAAAGTACAGTCTCAGTCAAATTTTTTTTTTTAGTTCAATTTCATATTTAAGTAAATTATTCTTTTATTATTTCAACACACAATCGAAAATATAATATTGTAATATTATATTAATTATTAATTATTATTTTTTACTGCATTAATGAATTATTTAACAAATAATATTTAAATAATAATTACTTAATACTAATATTTAATATAATATTAACTATAATAATTTAATAACAAGTTCAATAATAATAATAATATTCAATATAATAATATAATATTTAATAATTTATTAATATTAAATTAATAGTTCAATTAATAATTTTTTATATTAATTATATTAATTATAATAATATAATATTTAATAATTTATTAATATTAAATTAATAGTTCAATTAATAATTTTTTTATATTAATTATATTAATATTGAATTAATATAATTATAGAGGTACAGTTACGAATAAAAATAATATAAACGCGAAAAAAATTAATAATTATCGAATTAGTTTGTTTATTTTATTTCGTTATTGATTCGAGTCGATTGATTTTCTGACCTCGAACAATTTTAATACACATCTCGTTTTTTATATTAATTTACCGTGTTCAATTGTTGTTTTTCATTTGGACATTATTTCTTCACTATAAATTCACGCGAAACTTTGTGATATAATCGTACTTTTTTATTAACCCAACTAATGCACCAACTCGAAAAGAAAAAAATTGACTTTCTATCACTTCTCCTACGAGTACTTGAAATTTTATTTACAATTGTATTATAAACACAATATAAATAAATGAAAAATATTATAAATTTTTATATTTAAAAATTATTTCTTGAAAATAGAAAAAAATTCGACTTAATAACGAATTTAAAAGAAAGTAAACAAAAATTACTGGAAAAAAATTTAATTTCCAAATTAGTATAGATAATATCATTTCATACAAGCTAATTTATTACGTAACATATATAAATCTCTTTCAACTTTTTAACACTAATAAAAATGAAATATTACATAAATGCATCAATCCCAAAAATGGAGTAAGTAATAAATTAATTTATTAATTTCTATTTATATATCTGCATTTTTATAAATATATTCACATGTATAATAATGTATAATATATTCTCTTGATGTAAGCTTGTTACTTAATACGCATATTAAATTATTAATAAATCACAGAGAATAATAAATTATTTAAAATATCGAATTTGAAAAAATGGAACATTTAGTGTAAGGTCAAAAAGATAAAAATTAATTTTCGAATATTAATAAATTCGTCAAGATTGATCAGAATATATTAAATATTATATATCGAGAAGCGAAATTTAATTCTAATTTCCCTACATTTATATTCAAAAAAATCACTTTCAAAAACTTTCCCAATGTGCGATGAAAAATAATGCAAAAGGGTTCAATTATTATTGTCGAATCAAAGGAAGGCTGAAACGTTCACATGATTTTATGGCTTGTGTCGCGCATTTGAAAGGTCTCACGTCACTCTAACTGCGGGTCAGATACGATATTCCACAGGTAAAATGATGACGTATGTCGAAATCGTCTCTTTCATTCAATCGTCTCACGCCTAATCAAAACTGGACTTTTTCCACTCGCACAATATTTCACAATTTTTTCCGATTGTATTTCCGTCGGAATTTTTATTTAATAATTTAATTTAATAATAGAATAATTTAATAATTTAATTTAATAATAGAATAATTTAATAATTTAATTTAATAATAGAATAATTTAATTTAATAATAGAATAATTTAATAATTTAATAATACAATAATTTCCATTTATTAATTTCTTTCTTTTTCCGATTCCTATTAAATTCCGACAAAACTTTTTTTTTTTGGGGCGGCGGGGGAATTGGAATTTATCGGCAAAAATTGAAATAATGTCGGGTAAAAATAATCGCGTATGATTTTCAATTATTGTCGCAGATGAGATAGATTTAAATAATCATCTGCGTATAATCAATCTTCGAGAAAGAAAAACTAGTTTTTCGTGTTGGGCAAATAATAATCGAAAGCAAATAATATAATCTTGATGCACGAATGGTATTCAATACTACTGTTAATGGACTTATAGTGAAACTGATGGTGACTACTGCTTGGCATTTGAATTTTTCAACTAAAAATAAATAACAAACTCTTACCTCATTCTTTTCTTTATTCATTAAACGTGATTTTATTAAGTTTTTATCTAATTCGCGACACGTGCAACTTTTTCTCATTTATTATTATTTAATTAATAATGACAATGTTGGCATTAATTAAATAATAATAAATGAGAAAAATAAAAAAGCAAATAAATAATAAATAAATAAATAATATAATCATTTATGTTACACAAATGCAATTGAAAAAAAATTTAAACCTTGGGAGCAGATTTTCCACTTCCTCGTAAAGTCAAAAAAATAAAAATTAAAATAATAATTTTGTATATGATTAATTATATGATAATTATAATATGAAATTATTATTTTCTTCAAAGGCTCTTCTATATTTTTAATATCTATTTTTCAAAGTTGTTAATATTTATATTTTTAAATAAAAAAAATTATTATTAATTTATTATTAATTATATGATAATTATAATATTCTTTTTTGCACGCGAAAATATTTTTTTCTTCAAAGGCTCCTTTATTTTTTTTTTTTAATATCTATTTTTCCAAAGTTGTTAATATTTATAGTTTTAAATAAAAAAAAAATTTATTATCCCTGGGAGATTTTCCACTTTGTTCGTAAAATAAAAAAAATAATAGAAATAATTTATAAATAAAAATTTTTGATATTATTAATTATATGATAATTATAATGTGAAAAATATACCTACGAAGGGCAGTGAAAATGAGGAGATAATAATTTTTCCAAATCTCGATGGTCCTGACCATGTCCTTGTGCATTCTGTGCATTGCAAGAGACACACGTGAGAGTGAGCAATGGGCGCAAAGATACTTTCTCGTTGGCACGCTGTCCTTCGTTCATATAGCGATTCCTCGTCGACAGTTCAGGGCTGGTGAGCTGCGATTCTCTCTCGAAACCCGCCCACACGTGATATGCCCCTTTTTTATAATCGGCTAGAAAAATCATATACTTATCAAAAAATGGTAATTTATTAAAAAGAAAAAAAAATGAGAGAAAAGAAAAAAAATCATTGTTTATAAATAGAGGCAAATTAAACAGACGATTTTTGCACTGTGCGGTATAGTTATATACTATATAATGAATAGTAATAATATACATACGCATTTGTACAACAGCTGACACAATATGAATCACAGAAAGGTGAAAAGGTTCTTGTGTCATTAATCCTTTACGCGTCTATTTTAATTGCTAACAATTGATTTCTACTTTGGAATTTCATTGCCATTATTATATCCGTGATTACATTACGATTTTTCATTCGGGGTAATCTGATTTCAAAATTTTTTAAATAATGACCTCGGATAATTGCATTTTAATTCATCTGTATTTGTTGATAACATTTACAATTATTTCTATCTGCAACTATGTATATTTTTTTATTTATAATTTTATAAATAATAAATAATAAATAAATAATTTTATAAATAAAATACGATATTCCATAATATAATATAATTTTATTTATATTTATAAATATTAGGTAATCATTTTTATTTATAATTTTATATTTATAAAATTAATCATTATTATTTATTTACAATTGGAATTTAAACAAATAAATGATAATGAAAACGTAAAAAACTCGATGATGAAAAAAAATTAATAATTGTAAATAAATAAACCATTAAGCAGTTAATAAAGATGAATGATAAAAAAATTTAATGACAAGCTGAAACAAAATTAAAGAAATAAAAAACTTGGAAGAATTTTTTGAGAATGATTTAATTAATTAATTTGCAAATTATTTTTTGTAATTTATTATTAATTAGTATGTACATTGAATGGGTGGTTTAATATATTCCAATAATAAGTAAAACAAAATAAAAATATGTCTTGTTAATAAAAGTTCGCGATGAGTGCATAATTATTATGCAAATTACTTTGATTAAATTGCGGGGTGGAATGAAGAAAAAAATGCGAAGGTGAGAAACGCAGTTTTATGTGAGAAAATTCTAATTCTATTCAACTTTTTATGTCATCATCGCTGAAAATGTTATAAATAAATATTTAAGGCAAAATAGACAAAAAATGATTTTTAAAATGATTTTTTAAACAAAAATTCTTTTTTCAAACCACAAACATCTATTTAAAGCAAGAACGTAAAGAAATAAAGAAGAAAAATAAAAATTAGAACAAGAAAAAGAAAAGCAAGAAGAAAATGAACAACAAAACATTTTAAAAGCTACAAAAGAAAAGAACAACTTAAAAAAAGAGAGAAAAAAATAAGAGCAAAACAAAATAATGAGAAATAAACACAAATATGAGAAAGAATAAAGAAAACAATAAAAAAGATAAACTGAAAGAGAAGCAACAGATCAAAAAGAAGAGGAAGAAAAACTATATTAGAAAAAAGGAAAGTACCAAAACAAAAATTATGAGAAACAAAAAGAAGAAAGAAGAACAACAACAGGAATAAAAATAAGCAGAAAACTGTAACTGGCAAAAAAAATCAAAAAGAAGATGAACAACAACAAGAACAGCAACAATATTAAGAAAAAGAACAACAAAAACAAAAAGAAGAAATAGGAAAACAAAAAGTAGAAAATGATAAAAGATTTACAAGATCAACAATAACATCAAAGAAAGAGAGAAAACAACAAGAGAGAGAAAAGAGAGAAAAGAGAGAAACAACAACAAAATTAGAAAAAGAAAAAAGAAGAAATGCAAAAAGAAACAAAAAGAAGAAAGAGAACAAGAATAACAAAAAGAAGAGAATTGAAACAGTTTTTAAAAAACCAGGAAGAAGAAGAAGAAGAAGAAGAAGAAGAAGAAGAAGAAAATAAAGAACATCAACAATATCAAGAAAAAGAAAAACAAGATTAAAAAAACAAAAAGAAATGATAAAAAATTGAAGATTGACAACGTCAAAGAAAAATAAGGAACAACAACAAAATTAGAAAGAAAGAAAGAAAAGAACAATGGCAAAAATAAAGCGGAACGGAAAGAATAAAGAAGAAGAACAACAACAGGAACAAGAATAACAAAAAGAATATAATTGAAACATTTTTTGAAGAAGATGAAAAAAAGAAAACGAACTACAATACCAAGAAGAACAACAACAGCATCAAGAAAAAAGAAAGAACAGAAAAAAAGAAAGAACAGAAAAAAAGAAAGAACAGAAAAAAAAGAAAATAGAGAAAAGATTTTAACAACAAGAAAGATGAGAAAAACAGCAAAAAAAACAAACAAGAAAAGAACAATAGCAATATTGGAATAGAAACAAAAGAAATAGAACAACATTAAGAAAAAAAGAACAATATCAAGAAAAAGAATAGAATATAAAACAAAACGAACAAAAATAAAACAAAACAACAACAGAAAAATTAGAATAAACAAAAAAAGAAGAACATCAAGAAAAAAATACCAGGAGAAAAATTAGAATACAATCAAGAAAAGAAGAAAAACAAAAGCAAGAAGAGGAAGAGGATGAACAATAAATACAAAAAAGGACAAAACATAAAAGAAAGTAAATATCCTTTTTGGTGAAAATTTGCGACTCTGTAAAATGGATATTGTCGAGGGTCAATGGATCCTATCTGCAGGAGATGTCGACGAAATGTCAAGGTCACGAGGCCATCGAGACAAGAGTTATACAGACGCGGGTGTGGTGTATATGGGAGATACAACTCTTACACTTTATTCCAATGGGGGAAAACACTGGAGCACAATGTAAGGTTTGCCCCAATCGACAATCTGGCTCCCTCCAGATTCACCAAGTGGAGGGTGTGGCGGGGGTTACCTTATAAATGGTACTGTCTCCGTTCTCCAGAAACTCAAACGGAACCACCGGTCGGTCGGAGCGGAACGGGATTATTTAAAATTAAAAAAAAAAAAATTAAAAATTAATTAAAATAATAAAAAAAACAGAGGAGTGGAAGGGACCTGTTACAAGTACCAAAAGTTGATCAATAGAAAATAAAAGGAGGAAATTAATTATTCGCCATGTTTGCTCTGGTAAGTTTCTAGCATTCTTCTCGAATGTTCACATATACATATATTATAAATATATACCTATATAGTGGAGGGTGAAAAATTCAAGTACCTATTCTCATAGTCGATCTTTGAGAACAAAGGAAAGTGAGAGGTTATAGGTGCAATGGGTCACGTGGTTGACCCCTCAGAATCATACAAATAATATATGCTATTTGCATTTTCTTTATCTCCTTAAGGATCATTTTTTATTAATTTTTTCTATTTATTGCCTCGTTCAATTATTTTTAGCTTAGTTTAATTAAATATTTTTCACATTTTAATTTTTGCCCTTTCTTTTTCTTTTGCTTATTTATTGTTTATTGTTTGTTCTCAATTTTTTATTTTTTAAATTAAAATTTTTCTTTTTAAATTTAAATTTTTCTTTTTAAAAAATTAGATTTTTTACAGATGTACAAAAATTTTCCCTAGTAACAAAATTAACTAAAACATTGTAAATAAAAATATTTTGATAATTATATATTCTAATTTTATGGAAGTTGGTCACTTGATTTGAATTTTGTCTCACTATAATAAAAAAATTGGAAAATCTGATCTATTGCCCTTTAATTTCTTGAATAATTTTAATCTTTCTATACGAAAAGTTGAAACAGAAAAACTGAAAGTATCTCACTAATGAATTCTTATGTAACCTGTTCGTTATTGTCTAATTATTTTCTCTTTCTCAAAGCGACGCTAGATTAATTAATTTGAAAATTTCTACCACATTTACGATTATTTTTACTTTTGAACAATTGGAAAAAAGGTTTAAAATTAAAGGACAATTAAAAATTTGCGAAACTCTAAAAAGAAGATACAATGACGATCATATAAATATCGAACTTAAAATTTTCAATAATAATTCAGTAAGAATTATTTTATAAGACATTAGATAAAAAGGTTTTTGTCAGTATTAACGGATAATTTTGTGGAAATTTTTTTTTCCCATATTTTTTTGCACCATCATCAAAATATATACCAAACGTATACGATTGTGTTTGAATTCGAAACTATAGACAATTACCATAGCCAAAGAAGTCACGCAATATCGTCATGGTTTCACAGTCCTTAAATATGAAAGTACACCTCCAAATCAAAGACTCAGAACATTATGTCGTAACAATTAATTTATATGCAATAAAAGGTCGCATAATCCGTAATCACAAATAATAGTTGAATTGGGGATTTTTTTTTCTTAATTCGATTTTTCAATTTTACATGTGTATTTCTGCAAAACTCGTGATTTTATTTTACGTAATAAAAATTCAAAATGTTTACTTTCCACAAATTATGTGAAACCATAATTCATTGCGTGTTATTTTCTATGAAGAATAAAATCGTTCGAAATTTATTTTTTATTAGAAATTGGACGTTTTTCTCATGACTTATTAGTTATTAATTATTTGCTGTTTCTTCTTTTCTTTTTTTGGTATTCTTCTTTGTTTCTTTTTTATTTATTAATTTATTTTAAATTAATTGGTATAATTATTTCTAACTTTATCTTTTCTTTTTTATTTTTACTGTTTAAAATTTTTTCTTGTCTTTTTTTTCTATATTTCTTTCCAATTTTAAATATTTATATTGCATTCTTTTCTCGCCTTTTTAGATATCATCAATTTTCTTCATCAACTTTCATCAATTTTTTCTTTTTGTTTTCATTGTTTTTATTAATTTTTTTTCTATTTATTAAAATAATTTTTATAATTTACAGAAGCATTCTTTTTGCGCTTTTTTAGATATCATCAATTTTCCTCATCAATTTTCAAGCGTCATCAACTTTCATCAATTTTTTTCTTTTTGTTCTCTTTGTTTTTATTATTTTTTTCTATTTATTAAAATAATTTTTATTATTTATAGAAATATTCTTACTGCGCCTTTTTAGATATCATCAATTTTCCTCATCAAGTTTCAAGCCTCATCAACTTTCATCAATTTTTTCTTTTTGTTCTCTTTGTTTTTATTCTTTTTTCCCATTTATTAAAATAATTTTTATTATTTATACTGCATTTTTTTCTCGCTTTATTAGATATCATCAATTTTCCTCATCAATTTTCAAGCGTCATCAACTTTCATCAGTTTTTCCTTTTTGATCTCTTCTCTTATGCCCTTTTTTCTTTCACTAAAATAATTTTTATTATTTATAGTAAGCAGTTTTATTTATTTATTAACTTTCAATGATCCTTTCTCCACACTGTCATCAATTTTCATCAATTTTATTAAACTTTCCTGAATATAATTTATTACTAATTATTCATAATTGACAGAGTTATCAATTAATAATTTTTATAATTAATTATTGTGGTATAATTATCAATCAATAATTTTTGTAATTAATTATTAAGATATAATTATCAAGAAGAATAATTTTCCAATAAAAAAAAACTGATGACAATTTATCACAATTACAGATATTATCGTGCGCAATTGTCGCGGCCAGTCAGGCGGAATATCTCGGCTATGGAAATCAGGGTCCCGTTCAGCAGCAATTTGCGCCCCCTGCGCCGGTGGGTCACGACGGTAATGTGATTGATACACCGGAAGTGGCGCAAGCGAAGGCTGCGCATTTCGCCGAATTTGCAAGAGCAGCGGCACGAGCGGCCGAAGAAAAGGCGCAAGAGGGCTACGCACCTGAGAGTCGTGCTCAGTACGCACAATACGCCCACCAATCAGCGCAGCCGACTTATGCGCGTCAAGCCTATCCCTCGCAACCCGCCTATCATGCGGCCAATCCCGTGTCAGCGCCTGCAGCAGCTTACCCCCAGCAATACGACTCACGAGCCAATTACGACTCACGAGCCAATTACGTCGCATCAGCGCCTAGGAATTATGCTCCTGCAGCGCCTAAAATTCAATTCGCTCCGGCACCACTCGCCGAGGATGGTACCGTCATCGACACACCGGAAGTTGCCGCTCTAAAGGCCGCGAGACTGCAGGAACTCGCTGAAGCCGAAGCTCGCGCTTACAAGTACAATGGACCCGATGAATACTCCGACGATGGACAAGGTGAGAATTATTTTTTATCTGATATTCCATATCATTAATTAGCAACTTTTTGTACTCAAAAGAAATATTTTTTAGTATTCTTTAGTATTAAAAAAAATATTTTTTTATTAGAAATATTTTTTAGTATTCTTTAGTATTAAAAAAAATATTTTTTTAGTAGAAATATTTTTTAGTATTCTTTAGTATTAAAAAAAATATTTTTTTAGTAGAAATATTTTTTAGTATCCAAAAGAAAAATATTCTTGTAAGAATATTTTTTAGTATTAATAAAAATATATTCTTGTACGAATATTTTTTAGTATTCAAAAAAGAATATTCTTCTTGTAGGAATTTTTTTTAGTATTAAAAAAAAATATTTTTTTCTTAGGAATAATTTTTTGTATTCAAAAAATATTTAATAGTATTTTTTTGGTATTTTTAAGTACTCAAAAAAAAAATTATTTCGTAGGAATATTTTTTAATATTTAAAAGAATATTTTTAAAGTATAGAAATAATTTTTAGTATTCAAAAAAGAATATTCTTCTTGTAGGAATTTTTTTTTAGTATTCAAAAAATATTTTATAGTATTTTTTTTAGTATTTTTAAGTACTCAAAAAAAAATTATTTCGTGGGAATATTTTTTACTATTTAAAAGAATATTCTTAAAGTATAGAAATAATTTTTAGTATTAAAAAAAATATTCTTCTTATAGGAATATTTTCCAAAGATATTCCAAAAAAATATTTTTTCAATATTCTCAAAGAATTATTTATTATTTGACTCAATTAATATTCGATTCATATTTCAGAGAAACATTCCTTAAATGCTAAGGAAATTTCTTTTGATATTCCAAAAGAATATAACTTTAAAAATCCAAAGGAATATTTATGTATTCAAAATATTTCTTACATAATTAGTATATTTTCAAAATATATAACAATAAATATCAAATATATAACAAAATTATTATTTACAATATCAAAAAAATATTCCAGAGAAAATTTTCAAACATTCCATATAGAAATATACAAATATTCCAGAGGAATATTCCCAAAAAATCATTGTTTTTATTGTATTTTTTTTTTTTTGGTCTATATAAATTATGAAGGAATGTCAATGAAATCATCAGATAAATCATAATTTCAAGTTCACGCGAGTGTTATTAATGGTCGTATAAGCACGTGAGGAGAACCGGTTTCTTTCTTTATATGTATACAATTTAAAATAGCGTTGTTCAACTTACGAGATAAAAAAAAAACGCAGAAAAAAAATGTTTTCATCCGGTGAGAAGGTGGTTCTTGACCTTACTTACTTCTTTTCTTTCAAGAAGTGAGAAACGATAACGATAGAAATCTCTCGTAATTACTATGCAACCAGGCCAATGATCAATGTAATGTTTATATCGAATAACTTATTATTTATAGACATATCGTTTATTTCATTCACAGGCCGTAAATTTTAATCTATTTACTTTTTTTTTCTTTTTTTTTTTCTTTAATTATCTCTGCGTAGAGAAAAATTTATTATTCAAGTGCAAAATTAATTTTTTACTCTCGACATATGCATTATCTCTCAAGGTCATTGTCAATAATTATTATATTATTGCAAAATCATTATCGATTGATGAATTCATTACTTTCAAGATTAATTAATTCGAAAATAATAATTTCCTTCTGTAAATTATTTGCATCTTAAGTATAAATAAATAAAAAGTGATTAATTATTTAATTAAATTAATAAATAAATTAATAAATTAAGTAGTTAAATAACTAAATAATTAAATTAATAAATAAATTAAATAGTTGAATAACTAAATAATTAAATAATTAAATTAATTAAATAGTTGAATAACTAAATAATTAAATAATTAAATTATAAATAATTA
>JUFY01016884.1:8397-22643 GCA_001855655.1 Leptopilina clavipes | reverse complement strand
TAATTAATTTGTAATAATAATTAAATTGAAAACTCGTAAATATTGTTTAGTCGAAAAATTATTAATAGACAATTTTTAAAAAGTAATTTTACTTTTAGTGATTAATGAAAATGTTATTTTTTGTTTGTATTTTATAGCTTACAATGGACAGAAAGGTGTTTCGAGTCCGTTGAATTATGGAGCAGCTTCACCGTACGCAGCATCCGCCCCAGGTCATTTTGGTGCTTCCGGTCCAGTTCCCCGTGTTTATCCGGGACCATCAGCTTATCAGGGTTTCGCAGCCGCACCTTTTGGAAAAACCTTCTAACCATCAGCCTTTCAGCCTCAAAGTTTTCAATCCCAACAACAACACGCTTACTAGGAGTTTGATCTCTTAAACAAACAAAAAAAATCTCCGTGAATAAACCCTGTACATAATTTAGGCCAATAAATTCTTTTTTTACAAATCAAAATTCTTCCAATCCACTATAAAATGAACTACAGTTGAAACTTTTGATAAATCAAAAATTTTACCTCACTAAAATTATTAATATTAATTATTCGATTTTTTTTTTACAAAGAAAAATTTTTTTTCAGTAACAAACTTTTTTTTTTATTTCTCTTGGTAATTTTTGGATTATCAAAGTTTGACTGTATTTTCTATATTAATTGTGGTTTTACAATTTATTTAATCCTTTAAACAAATTCCTTATCAATAAAATAAAGAACTATTAGGTAATAAAATAATAATAAAAATAATTTCGAAAATAGAAAAATATTAAGAATAATAAAAATAAATTAATAAAGAAATAAAAAAGTATGAAAATATTAAAAAAATAAACAATATTATAGAGAAGTAAAAGAAGCATGTAAAAAATAATTGTTGTTCATTGTTAGAATATTAAATATTTAATAAATAATATAATTAATAATTTTCTATTTTTTTTTTTTGTAAATAAAAAGTACATGAACAATTTTTTCTTTATCTGCTCTATAGTAGTGATCGATAAATTATTATTTATCCGTAAAATCGAAATTTTTCTTTTGTTTTGTAAATAAATGAAATTATAAATTTTTTTTAATGTTAAAATAAGATTTTCTTAATTTACTCTGATTAGATATGAACAGACAGTACTTATCGTGAATTTATGTGATAAGTATATAGGATTTATTTTTTCAGTACAGCTTCGACTTTTGTCGAAAATTATTGTAAATATATCAACAATTATAATCGAAATGTACGTCTTTTCTTTCATTTCGATATAATTCATTATTATTATTTTTTTAACAACTAAAAATGTAGTTTAGAAAAAATTGATCTAGATAATTTGTTTCCATCGATCATAAGGTTAGTTTATTACAATTTTATTAAATAATAAAAATATTAACGTAACATTAAACAAATTAAATTTAACGTTTATTTATTGCTTGATAATATCTAGACAGAAAAAGTACCAGATAATGAAAAAAAAAATGGATAAAATAAAATTTGTCGCGACGAATTGAAATAAATTTTTTATCAAATCACGAATTATTTTCTCAACTTTAACCCCATATAAACAAACAATGAATATATTTTCAGTTAACCGATGAAATATTTCTTAAAAAGCCACAATTAAATTAACACATTCAATTTTTTTTCGAAAGGAATCATTTTTTTTTCAATAAAGTTTTAATTTTTAAACAATTTCAGAAAAATTAATAATGTAGGTACACCTTCATTTTTTTCTAAATTCATTCAAATTTCAATATTTATATTCTTTCGTTTTCAATAAAGTCCAATTTTACATAATTTAAAAATAAATTTAAAAACAAATTTAAAAATAAATTTAAAAACTAATTAAAACGGCAAATTCTGTGCTTAACATTCTTTTTAGTTTAAAAGTCAAAAAGAAGAGGACAACAATGGGAAAAATAAATTATTGTTCAAGTGAAACGGATGCAGAAAATGATAATTGCAATAAAAATGATGATCAAACTTCATCCAAAAGTCAATATTGGACACAATTAATCTCAGGACTGAGCAGTAAGTAATTTAATTAATTAAGAACATTTTTCGCTAATTTTAAGTAAAACTAAAAAAAAATTTATTTTGAAAGTTTATTAACGTCTTTGCAATTATTTCAGAAAGCCATTGGGAATATTATTTTTTAAAATTATAATAAATATTCCCATCAATTTTTCAGGGATATTCCAAGAAGTTTTAAAGGAATATTCCTCATAATTTGTTCACTAATATTTCCTTAAAGTTTAAAAGAAATATTCCTGTCAATTTTGTGAAGAATATTGCTTACCTTTTCAAAGGAATATTAATATTAATAATATTTATATTTATTAATATATTAATATTAATAATATTAATATTTTAAGTAATGTTCAATAAAGATTTAAAGGAATATTTTAATAACTTTTCTAAAAGAAATTTTTCCTGAAGTGTTAAAGGAATATTCCATGAGATATTAGAAGAATATTTTTCGATACTCCGAAGAATTTTGCTCCGGAATATTGGAGAAATATTCTTTCCGAATATCGTTGGAATATTAATTTGAATATTAATTTAGTCTTTCGCAATAACAGTGGAATATTTTTTTCGCACAATAATAAGAATTTCTTGGAATATTTCGGATTATTAAGGGAATATTTCTTTTGGAACCTTGGAATTTCTTTGCAATATTCTTCTAATATTTTCTTTTCTAGTATTCATTCCGAATGTTCAAAAATATTGATTCCAACTGAATATTCCAGAAATATTCCCTAATCTAATAGGAAAAAAATTCCTTCCCTCCCAAAATTGTAACTTAATATCCAAAACAAAACTTCAAAACTAAAGTTTAAAACAAAATTTCTTTTTTCAGTCTACTTTCTCTGCATTAATCACGGTGTGAATTCAGCCTGGACATCACCAGCTCTTCCCTATTTATCAAATGCAACCGACGGAACACAAATAACCAACGAACAAGGAGCATGGATCGCATCAATTACCGCCTTGGGTATAATGTTTGGTACCCTAATTTGCCCCCTTCTTTTGGATTACTTCGGTCGCAAGCACACCACATTATTGTCAATAATTCCCGCACTGGCATCATGGCTCATGATAATTTTCACTCAAAACTACCTTGTCCTCTGCTCGGCAAGATTCATCAATGGCATTGGTTCCGGAATGACGTATGCAGCTGCCACACTCTACTTCGCCGAAATTGCGACAAAAAATATTCGCGGATTAATGATAACATCAATAAACGTGTGCAGTAACTTTGGAACTCTATTTGTCGTCTCGATTGGGGCATTCCTCCGTTATGACATCATGAATACTATCATGATTTTTCTCCCAATTTCCGCAATGATAACAATTCCATTAATGCTCGAGACGCCCTACTTCCTGCTAATGATGGAGAAAAATAAAAATGCTTTGAAAGTATTGATGAAATTACGTGGCACTGATGATCCAAATGAGGAGATACATTTGGAATTGGAAAGAATGAAATTGTCCGTGGATGAGAGTCGAATGTTAGAGATATCATCAATTCGTGAACTTTTCGACAGAGGAAATCGCAGAGGTCTGCTGATTCTCTTGTTCGCAACAGCAGCGATGTACTTATCAGGAATCGGGGCAATTGAAGCCTATGCGGAGGAAATTTTCACCTACAGTCACTTTCCACTCGGGGCAAAATATTCGACGATAATTTTAGGTTGGGTGAGAATTGCCGCTGGAATATTGTCAACTTTGTTCATTGATCGTTCACGAAAATTGATGCTCCTATTATCTGGCACACTATCATCATTCGCTCTCATTTCAGTCGGATTTTTCTATTTTATCGACTCAAAAACCGATTTTAACACATCATCTCTGACTTGGATTCCATTAATTGGACTCATTCTGTACCTTATTTTTTCCAACCTCGGTCTTGTGACGGTACCATCAATTTTTATGGGCGAACTATTTACAATTAATGCCAAAGGCAAAGCGGTCGCGATTGGCATCATTCTCTCGGCATTCTTCATGTTTGTCTCAAAATTTTGGTTTCAAAAATTAAAAAACGAATTTGGAATTCATGTGCCATTTTGGATTTTTGCCATCTGCTGTCTCGTGTGTACGTTCGTTGTATTTTGGATATCGCCCGAGACGTCGGGGAAAAATCTCGAGGAAGTACAACGCATCTTGAAGCAAACGGGACAAAGGAAGAAAAAGAAGATATTGGAAAATTGGGAACTTGCCGGCACTTCGACTTAACTATGGAAAACTTAAGATTAAATTGTAAATAAAACTTTGGAAAATAATATTTTAATAAAAATATTTTACTAAATGTCCAAATGTATAATGTAGATAAAATTGTATAAATAGGTTCAAAATTAATTAAAAATCGGTTATTAATTGAGAGTTTAAGTGTAGAGGCCTAAATGAGTGGTGGGGGTAAGTAAGAAGTCGATCTCGTTCCCTTCGGGTAGCTTCGTTACTCCTCGGCACTTTCCGACACAGTGCCGGCTCTAGGACAATGCGCACCTGCGCAAATATCGAACTTCCAACACTTAGTTAATTTTTCAACTCACGAAATTTGGAATTTTTTTCCTCTCTCACTTTGAACATTTCCAGAACCTCCTCTAAATTACGTCCCCTAGTTTCAGGAGCAATAAGAAAAACAATTATCGTTCCCAAAAGACAGGTAATTGCATAAATCCAAAAACTAGCGTAAATTCCTATCCAAATGGTCACGAACGGTAAAATCATTCTTGCCACAAATGTGAAGAAACATTCGATGATTAGTGACACCATCGTGGCGACGCTTTTGACTTTAATAGAGAACAATTCGCCCATGTATAAATAGGGAATCGTTGTCAGTCCCATATTACAGAAGAAGGTGAACAAAATTAAAGTGACTAATGGAATCCAAGAGACTGTGGATAGATCCATCAGAGATTTGAGAAAGAAGAACGTTCCTAAAATTGTTAGGGTAATTGAGGACAATATACCGGACAGGAGAAAAGTTGGTCTGCGTCCCCAAATGTCAACGATTCTTGATGAGGGCAAACCGGCAAATATTTGCACTCCGGTCATGATCATTACACAATATTCGGGTGCAAGATTTGTTCCACTGCTGGTGAAGAGATCCTGAGCGTACGCCTGAATTGCCAAATAACCCGAGAAGGCGTAAGTAGCCGATGTCATTAATTTGATGATCAGCGCCTTTCGATTCACTGGATCTTGAAATAAATCGTGTAGACTACTTTTTTCCGATCTCGCTCCATCATCAATCGCAGTTTTCATTCTTTGTATATCGAGCATCACTTTTTCGATTTTATCATCAGCATTTGCCAATTTTATTTTCACTGCAATAGCTTCCTTGTCCCTTTTCTTCATTAGATAATAATAAGGTGTCTCGAGGGTCAATGGAAAAATGCAAATTCCCACAAGGGGAATTAGAATCATCACTAGATTCATGTTCTGATAGGACAAAAATGCCCCAGCGCATGTCATGAGAAATGCACCGATATTTACGCACATTTTGTCAAAAGTTAGAAAACTTCCTCTCACATTCTCGTGAACTATTTCGCCAATGTAGAGGGGAAGAAGCCCATAAATACCAGCACCGCCAATGCCGAAAATTATTCGTCCTGCTAGTAATGGTAAAAAACTTTGGGCTAATTGAATGATTATCAAGGACTTGAGGAGCAAGAGGCCGTAAACAAGAAGTGTGTATTTCCTTCCGATATGATTCGTGAGTAGAGGAAGGAGTAGGTAGCCAATTATTCCCGATAGTGAAACAACGGAAACTAGCCATGCTCCTTCAGTGATTGTCAGGTGAAATTCGGAATTTTCGCTCGTGAGATATGGAAGTGCTGGTGATGACCAGGTTGAACTTGATCCATCAGCAATCATTAGAATGTAACCTGAAAATTATTGGATTTCATCATTTCCTTCGCAGAATTCCATTTTTTAATCATTCGATATTCCTAAGAATGTTCGAAAATACACAAAAGAAATATTTTTGAAATATTGGAAAAATATTTCTAGAAATATTACAGAAATATTTCTAAATATTTAATTAAAATTCGTTGTTTAACTGAGCCTTTAATGTGTATTTAATAATTTTAAGTGTAGAGGCCTAAATGAGTGGTGGGGGTAAGCAAGAAGCCGATCTCGTTCACTTCGGATAAGTTCGTCAGTGATCGGCACCTTCCGACTCAGTGCCGGCTCTAGGAAAATACGCATCTGAGCAAATGTCGATTTTAGAACACTTTGTTAATTTTACAAACCACGAAATTTGACCAAAATTCTCCCAGGGGAATAAATTTTGTAACATTAAGGAAAGATTTACCGAAAGATATTAGCAATTTCTTTTTGGAATATTAAAAAAATTGTCTTGAAAATGTTTTAGGAATATAAGGTAATAACATTAGGAATGTTCTTTGCAATATTAGAAAAATACAAAAATATTTCTTTGTTTAAGATTGTGAAATAAATAAATTATATTTCTTTTGAATAAATAAATAATTTTTCCATCTTACCGCTGAGGACACTAATAAACTGCTGAAAATAAGCTCTTCTTTGACTTCTCGAAATCATTTTGTTAGCATTTATTTGACATGTGCGTTTATTTATTTTACTGTCAATTTTTATTAACTATTTATTATTTATATTTAACTATTTTAATGTTACATTATTTTGTCTTGTTACTTTTCTTTTTTGTTTAGTTCTTTTATACTGGCTTTTATTGAATCCAGATTTGCGACAAAACACTCTTCACAAATGAAACTTCTTTCTTTATTATCGAGAAAGAAGTGATCACTCCGTTATCATTCTTATCGCGTGCATGCATTAAAAAAGTAATTATCGCGCTTAAAAAAATACCGACTTTAGCACACACGGTTCAATGATTTCTTTAATATCGAAAAAATTCAGGAAAAATTTTCACCTAAACAAAAATTCTCCATTTAATTTTTCTTTTTTATTCCTATATGGTAAAAAAAAAATTCTTACATTCTACATCAGTCAATAAGTACAACAAACTAAAATTAAAATACAATTAAATTCGACCGTTACAACTAAAATTTCCCACTTTTCCCCGTCTTTTGTGCCTTCAATCTCAACAATTCGAGAACCTCTTCCAAATTCTTTCCCTTAGTTTCGGGCGCAAGACAGAAAACACTCACCGAACCAATCAGACAAGTGCAAGCAAAAATCCAAAAACTCACATAAATTCCCAACCAATGACTCACCAATGGGAACATCATTTTCGACGTATAGAGAAATATCGCCTCCATAATTAATGTCACCATTGTGGCGACATTTTTCACCTTCACCGAAAATAATTCCCCCGTGTACAAATAGGGAATCGTCGTCAATCCAATATTACAGGAGAATGTAAACGAGAGCATTCCAATGAGCGGTAGCCAACTGACTGACGAAAAATCACCTCCAGTGTGTGATTTCAAATAAAAATACAAACCAACGCAACTCAATGACAATGATGACAAAATACCCGAGAGCAAAAAAGTCGGTCTCCTGCCCCAAAAATCAACAATTTGTGAAGATGGCAATGCGGCGAGTATCTGCGCTCCAGTCATAATCATCACGGCAAATTGTGGCGGTATTTCCGAGTCCGAATGATTGAAAATATCTTGCGCATAGGCCTGAATTGCCAAGTAGCCGGAAAATGAATAAGTCGCCGACGTGAGTAATTTCAGTATCAAAGCCCATCGACATCCGGGATCAATGAATAATTCTTTGATGCTACTTTTTTCCGACTCCTTTCCCACATCAATGGACTTCTTCATACGTTCAATGTCCCTTGTCACTGAATCGACATCGTCCGTTTCCATAAGTTTCATTCTTGTGTCAATCGCATCCTGTTTCATTTCCCTGAGTAAATAATAATAAGGCGTTTCGCATGTGACGGGAAAAATTGCAATGCCCAATAGTGGAATGAATATCATGACTAGATTCATGCTATCGTATGACAATAGTGCCCCGGCTGTTGTCATGAGAAATGCGCCAATGTTGACGGACATTTTGTCGAATGTGAGAAAGCGACCGCGCAATGTCTCGTGAGCAATTTCGCCAATGTAGAGTGTGAGTATACTGTAGACGCCGCAATTGCCGCAGCCCATGATCATTCGGCCAATGAGGAGTGTGACGTAGTCGTTGGCCGATTGAATGACAATCATGGCGAGAAGGGTGATTAGGCCGAAGGTGAGAATTGTGAATTTGCGACCGATTCGATTTGCCAGGGTGCCGCATAATAGATAACCAATAATACCGGTTGGATTGCTAATTGACACGAGCCATGCGCCTTGTGTGATGGTTAGTTGGAATTTGGATTCTTTGCTTGTCAGGTATGGCAGTGATGGCGAGGCCCACGTTGTTCCTGTGCCAACTGCTGCCATTAGAAAGTAGCCTTTGGGAAAAGTTATTTTATGTTAATTTTTACCTAACAAGCACTTTTGTTGAGATATTTCTTCATTGGTTGTTTCTTTAAGATGAAAACTACATTGCCAAGAAGAAAACTGAATTTGTGGAAGATTTTTGTATTTAGGAAGCATAGGGAGAAGAAAAAGGATTAGTAGTAATAGAAGAATACGAATTGTTCTTCTACTGGTAGAAGAAGTCTCCTACTAGTACTGCTTCATCATTTAAAGAAGATCATAAAGAAAAAGTAGTAGCACTAGTAGAAAATAGAGATGATGATAATGATAATGAAGTAGTAGTAGTAGTGATAGATGAGGATCATGAAGAAAAAAAATAGCAGGAAAACAAGAAATACCGTTTTTCTACATCTGCTGTTTCATCTTTTAAAGAAGATGATGAAAAAGTATTAGTGGTATAAGATGTAGAATAAGTAGTAGCGCTAGTATTAATGAAGATGATGATGAAGTAGTAGTAGTAGTAGATGAACAACATGAAGCAGAAAAACAAAAAATTCAGTTCTTCTGCTTCATGTTTTAAAGAAGATGATAAAGAAAAAGTAGCAGCAGTAGTAGTAAATGAAGATAATGATGAAGTAGTAGTAGTAGTAGTAGTAGTAGATGAAGAACATGAAAAAAAATAGAAGCAGGAAAACAAAGAAGATGATAAAGAACTAGTAGTAGATGAAGAACATGAAAAAAAATAGAAGCAGGAAAACAAAGAAGATGATAAAGAAAAAGTAGCAGCAGTAGTAGTAAATGAAGATAATGATGAAGTAGTAGTAGTAGATGAAGAACATGAAAAAAATAGAAGCAGGAAAACAAATCTTGTAAAAGATTTACTTCTTCTGCTTCATCTTTTAAAGAAGTTAAAGGAAAAGTACTAGTAGTAGAGGAACATGAAGAGGAAGATAAAGAAACAGTAGTAATAATAGTAGTAGATAAAGATAATAAAGTAGTAATAGTGGCAGTAAATGAAGAACATAAAGTAATAGAAACAGCAGAAGTACAAAAAAAAATTCTTCAACTACTACTCTTACATTTTTTAAAGAACATGACAATAAAAAAGCAGTAACAGATTATAAAGATTCTGAAAAATTAGTAGTAATAGTATAGAAAAAGATAAAGAAGAAAAATTAGTAGTAGTAGCAGTAATAGTAACAGAAAATGAAGAACAAAAAGAAATAACAAAAGTAGAAGAACCAGAATTTTAATTCTTCTACTTCTACTGCTTTATCTTCTTAAGAAGAAACTGAAGAAGTAATAATAGTAACAGTAGTAGCATTAGCATTAGCAGAAGATAAAGAACCTAGAGAAAAAGTAGTTGTAGCAGAAGAAGAAGAAGTAGAAAAAGATGGAGATGGAAAAGAAAAAGTAGCAACAATAGATGAAAAAGATGATGTAGAAGAAGAAAAACAAAATGAAAAGAAAAAGCAAATAAAAAATTAATATCTTCCGAAAAGAAGTAATGATTAAAAATATGTAAATACTAATAGAATAAGCGAATAATTGGTTTTTAATTCACATCAAAACGTACCACTTAATATGCTCATAAATTGTTTCCAAAAAGGGCGTTTAATGACTTCATTTTTTGTTTTCACATTCTCAACTTCTTTGGTAACAAAATTAACAGTGCCAGTTTTTAAATATGATTTCATTTTGCGTTTTTATCCAATTCTCAACGTTCTTTAGAATCTGGTTGAAAATATTTCACATAATAATAAATATTAATATTCTTAATTCATGGTTAATTGAAAAAGAAAAATAAAAAAATAAAATCACTAGTCAACAAAAATATTCAGAATACTTACATTGTTTTAAGAGAGAAAGAGAAATAAGTAAAAGGCACTAAATTAATCGACTATTTAGTTTGTTTGATTCAATTTTCATTTTTGTTTGAATAAATAAATTTCTTTTGGTTAATTACATCAAGGATGAGAGGAAATATTTATCAACTAATTTTTTTTTAAACAATGTTTAACTACATTCAGTACAAGACTAACGATTCTTTTTCTTGTATTTTGGCAACATTAATTTAATAACAAAGTCATTGACGATTGTTATCGATATTTAATTTATCGCAATATAGTGATTAAAGGAGTATTAATTTTCACATATTTGTGTTGATTGATTTGAAATGTAATTTTATTATCACGATGGGCCAATATAATTTTTTGAAACATTTCTATATAGCCTAATTGAAGAAAATGATAAATAAATAAAAATTGGCACATGCAAAAATTTTATCTCTATAATTGATTGTTCACCTGTCCAGAAAATCGTTTAAAACACACATACACAAACACATTCAAAAACGAAAAAAACGTCACTAATTCCTTTTTTCCATCAATGATAATCGAATTTGAAAGAAAGAAGAAAGCAACAAGAAGAGAATTATTAATAATAAAGTTTTTACTTTAAATTTATCGAGTTTTAAAAAAATATTCCCATTGTCGAGAAAAAGGAGAAAGTAAATTAAAAAAAACTGGGTCAATTATTTATTTTCAATTGTCTAAATAATTTAATTTATATTTTAAATCACTGAAATATATTTTACTTTTATTGCAAAGAAAACTATATAAGGTGGAATGTAATTGAAGGTTATAAGAAAAAGAAAAAAAATTGATAATCTCCTCTCATGTCTGTTGAGCTTAAGGGATTACAAAAGAAAACGAAATTTATATTATTCCTCGCAGATGAAATGTAATTCGAGAGATGTAGATCAGTAGATCACGACATGTTTTTATTATCTGAGCACTGTGAGAACTTGACTTCAAGGCGTCCTCATTAATACGTTTTTCATTTTTTAATTAATCATGAACTTTGGAATTTTTTTTTTCTTCATCTTCCTCATAACTTTGTACAAATGGAAAATAAAGGTTCTTTACTATTCTTCATGGCAAAGTGTATAATACACTAATTATATTCACATTTTCCATTAATTCCCGTAATTACAATTTTTTTTTTTTAAACATACGATTATTTTCATTGAAAGTCTTTTTAACTTTTCTATATTTTTTTTTCAACTTATAAACAGAAGAAAAAAAATTCTTCAAAGTTTATTTATTCATTTGCATACGTAAACTAATATATATATAATTGAACACTATATTTTTTGATCAATTTTAACAATATATGTCAGAAATTGCCCTCTTCGATGGGAATGAAATCGATGAAAAATCGAGCATCGCAATTGTATGGCCTCGTATCGAAAGGTCAAATGCATAGAAGAATATTTTGCATCACACTTATAATATATTTAACCTCAGGATATTTGCTGCACCTTTCAAAAAAAAAAGAAAGAAAGAAAAAAAAGAAAAAAAAATTAACAATATCGATACATTTCAACAAAAGAGGGCAAATATAATTTCTTTCACTTGTCTAAACTATTGTTTGTTATAACAATTATTGTCAATATAAAAAAAATATCTTCGAATTTAATATTTCGTAATTGTAACAACCATTGTACGTAACAACCATTGTATGTAACAAACACTGTATATATAACAACCATTGTATGTAACAACCATTGTATGTAACAATAATTTTATGACAACCATTTTATGTATAACTACCAGTAATTGTAACAGTTGTTAATTGTCACTTTTATCAATTTTAATAACCATAAATTGTAACTTTTATTAATCGTAACTTCCAGCAAATGTAACTACTAGTAATTGTAACCTTTATCAATTGTAATAACTACCAGTAACTATAACTACCATAAATTGTAACTATAATCAAATTTAAATATCAGTAATTGTAACTACCAGCAATTGTAACTTTTATCAATTGTAACAATCAGTAATTGTAACTATCAGTAATTGTATCTATTGATAACTGTAACTACCAGCAATTGTAACTTTTATCAATTGGAACTACCAGTAATTATAACTATTGATAATTGTAACTACCAGCAATTGCAACTTTTATCAATTGTAACTACCAGAAATTGCAACTTTTATCAATTGTAACTACCAGTAATTGTATCTATTGATAACTTTAACTACCAGCAATTGTAACTTTCTTCAATTGGAACTACGAGTAATTATAACTATTGATAATTGTAACTACCAGTAATTGTATCTATTGATAATTGTAACTACCAGCAATTGTAACTTTTTCAATTGGAACTACCAGTAATAACAGTAACAGTTGTTAATTGTCACTTTTATCAATTTTAATAACCATAAATTGTAACTTTTATTAAGCGTAACTTACAGCAAATGTAACTACTAGTAATTGTAACCTTTATCAATTGTAATAGCTACCAGTAACTATAACTACCATAAATTGTAACTATTGATAATTGTAACTACCAGTAATTGAAACTGTTAATAGTAACTTTTATCAATTATAACTACCAGTAATTGTATCTATTGATAACTGAAATTACCAGCAATTGTAACTTTTATCAATTGTAACAGTTGGTTATTGTAACTTTTATCAATTGGAACTACCAGTAATTATAACTATTGATAATTGTAACTATCAGCAATTGTAACTTTTATCAATTGTAATTACCAGTAATTGTAACTATTGCTAATTGTAACTGCCAGTAACTATAACTACCAGCAATTGTAACTTTTATCAATTGTAACTACCATAAATTGTAACTTTTATCAAACTAAGCTGTCAGTAATTACCACTAATTGAAACTACCAGCGAGTCACTTTAGCAGCATCATTTTTATCATTCAACCAAATAGTTCTCATCTTCATTCTCATCAATCATCGGATTTTGATGACGAAAGAAACCCACAAAATTTAATGACGTTATAACAAATACAAACAATAATATCAGCAAATAATGATGATGATGATTGAAAGATGATAATATAAATTATGAAAGATGTAAATATAATGAAGCCGTGAGGAAGTGAATGATTGATATATCACGTAAGTGTAGGAGTTTATACGTCAGAGTACAATAGACTGCTGAAAAGTGTCATCAACTTTTAATATTTTTTTATCCTGTTTATTGTATAATATACAGATATAGGAGATGCTCGATGAAGGGCTTAACCTTGGATTATTGCAAAAGTGGGTGGACAATAATAATTGGAGAATTTTTCTTAGGCGTGGCTTTTATGGATGCTCGACTCGGAGCGCGCAACGAAGATGCTATAAAAGCGAGTCTCACTGATTGTCAAAGCGCACTCACATTACAAAAACGGTTCGTCGTCGTACTCGGTGGTTGTCTTTGGGATTACGGCCATGGGACTCATCGTAAGTGCGTCTCTCTTTACGAGCAAAAAAATAATAAATAAATAAATAAGAATACAGAAAAAAAAAGTTCCACTATTCGTTCAATGACCTCGAAGAAAGAGAGTTCAATGCGCGAAAATATTATTAGTGTATCTTCAAATAAAAAAATAAAACAAATCACAATTAGTGTTGCACTGAAATCAAAGAAATTACAGACAACTTGGAGCAAAAATTTCCTCGACTAAATTTTGAGCAATGAGAAATTTAAAAATTAATATATACCTTGTATTAAAGCGATGGATAATAATTTCCTTCGCAAGAAGACATTTATGAATAATAATAAAAACAAAATCAAAAATCTTTCGAAAATAAATGGCGATTTTTGTGTGCTTGTGATAAAAGTGAATTTATATTTTAAAAAAACACAATATAGTGAAATTTTGTGAAATAAAAGTTTCTTCAATGTAGTAGAAAAATTGATTGGAAGCAAACAACTTTAGTGACAATGAGACAAAAAAATTCATTTGTTCAAAATAAGAATCACGATTTTTATAATATTTATTATAAAAAATATATTTAATTAATTTCAATCAATTAACATAATAATAATTATTATTACTAACATAATAAAAATAATAAAAAATAAAAACAATAATAATA
>JUFY01016858.1:0-10379 GCA_001855655.1 Leptopilina clavipes | reverse complement strand
TTTTTGGTACAAAAAAATTATTTCAAATTTTTTTTATTTTTTTGGTTCAATTTTGACGACTTGCATTTTTGGGGGAAAAAATTATACTCTAATGATAGTAGGTAATTATTTTCCTGTAGAAAACTACCTTTTAAATAAGCCCAAGAACATTAAAAAGCGTTTATTATTTAAGAAGTTATTCAAATTTTTGTGAAACATTAAAAATGAGGCTTTTTTGAAAATATCTAAATAAAATGTTATTCAAATCACTTCTATCAGGTCTTATTCTTCTCACAATTTTATCATCTTTTAGTAAATAAATAGAACAAAATTTAGTTCTTATAAATTTTACGTTTTATGATGTTTTACATTCATCAAAAAATGGGTGGTCCCACAATTTTGACCGGTTGTGTATGTATTAATGAAAGAAGTAATAGGAATTCTGGATCTTTTCTAATATTTCGGAAAATGTGCTGTTAAGTGGTTACCTCGATGCTTCTTGGCACGTGCGTTCTCAATGTCTCCACGGGGGTTCCTTGACGAGCCGGACACAATGCCCCTTTGTCTAATTGTCCAGTTAATGGGACTTAGCGACGTGAAGTATCCTTTAAAATCAACTCACTGGTCTTCTTCTATTATAGGTTTCAAAACTTGTAATTTCCACGTATTTTCAATGTAATAACTTGTACGTGTTTTCATTGAAGCCATTTGCACGGACTTTGCAAAAATATACACTGACTGACTGAATAACGTAGATTTGTTGCACTTGTAATACACTGGTCAGAGACTGATATACGTAGACTTGTTCACGCGTAGATTTAGAGTAAGACTGAGATGAAGTGGCAAGTGTTTAGCCCTTTTTATATAAAAAGGTGGTGTGTAGAAATTTGGACACAAATACATTGCCTGCAGCTTCTAATGGACTTGTGTGACATTTTAAAAATTGATCCTTCTTTATTTAACTAATGAACTTATTACAAATTATTATACTTTATTTGAAAGTACTTCACTCGATTGAGAACTTACGGAAGGGGAGCGTCTAAGTAGGCAGGTCACTCCCACTGCCGCTAACAAGTCATTACGCTGCGTCTGATTGATCGAATTTGTTTATTGAATAACTCGAAAAAAATAAAATTTTTTAAAAAAATGCAAAGGACATTTTATCTTGTTTTTCACTAAAGATTCTAACCCTTTAATATGTACACCCTCGCCTCGGACACCCTGTATGTATGATACATTAAGGTATCCGAATCCGACCTTGCGTAGTTTAATAGTAGAAAAAGTACTAAATGGTTTTTATTTACTATCTCAACCCATCAAATGAAGATCTCCTCTTTTCCATTGAGTGTAAAAGTTATAGTTGCTCTTTTCAAATGGAGATTATAGATCTCCTATTTCATTAGAAGTTGCTTTTCCAATGTCAAAAAATGGAGTCTTTAAATCATTAGTTCGAGGTTAAATGGGTATTTAACATTGTTGAGCTTAAAGGGAATAGAGAAGGTCACTAGAAGTCTACCAGCTCTTTTCAAGTATAATCAACCTTGGGAAATACCAGCACATTTCAAGCTTGCTGATCCAGATTACTATCTGGAATGCTATCTTAATTACTATCTCATACGAGGGAATGCCGACTAATCGCAAGTGCCGGGGTCGACTATAGTTGTCCAGTGTTCATCAAGACTAGAAATCGTCTGAGTCAGATGAAGAGTTATCTCGCTTTGTGTTTTAACATTATAGGGCTATTTAGATCTTTTGATTCCAATGACCACCCGCAGAAGATTTGGGAGACTCTATAAAATCAAATAGTATTGTTTCAAAACAATGAACTGCTAAAGATCTTAGCAGTCATTAAGAACGAATCTTCTACAGTCGAGAATCATCATCTAAATTAAATGCTGGAGGCGTCGTGCTTTTAGAAGACAATCAATTCCAAATGCTCCAATGGACAGTGGGCAAAGTCTCTGCCTTAAATCCCTTAAAAGGGATGTAGACGACATCCAATGGAGAAACAATGCCAGAAGGAAATTCGACATAATCAATTTCCAATTCATTGAATCATTAATCAGAGATAAAAATAAATCGAACAAACAATACAATTTTAAATAGATGGTGCAATCCACCACCTGTTCTGGACCGCTAAATTTCTTTTTGTCCGTTTTCTCGGCCAATCGATAAATGCTTCGTTTCCAAGAATATTTCTCCTTTGCTGGTATTCGGAACTCTTTTTTTAAGCTTGTTCTCTACCTATCGATATATGTGGTAACGCGGCATTTTGTTTAATTGATAATTATTTTCATTGATTAATAAAAGCCAAAAGATTTATAATTTTTGTTAAATTGAAGTAAAACGGTAGTTATTTCATTATATGCATTCGCCCCCCCCCCCCATTCCAAAGCGTCACACATATATTGACCCCTTAAATTTTATATTAAGCATTATATTGATTTTCAATAATTACGTACATTGCTAATACGTATGACGTCGTTTTGAATACCCACGGATCGCGATAGATGAATTCGAGGTCAATTGGAGGAAACAAATAAAATACCTTGGTGTAGAGTTGGACGAAAAGTTAAATTTTCGACCACACATAGCTAAGGCGTCTAATGGGGCATTGGAGTGCGCTGGGAAACTAGCTCGGCTGATGCCCAACATTGGAGGTCCGGGAGAAGTAAAGAGGAGACTGTTGGCGAGTGTGGCTCATTCCAAGCTGCTCTACGGAGCTGCGGTTTGGGCTTCCTCTCTGGAAAACCAAACTATCTGTCGAAAGTTGCTGTCCGCACAGAAATGCATTACTTTACGTATTATCTCTGCCTATAGACAGTATCAACGAGTGCTGCTCAGGTCCTTGCTAGCGTCCCGCCAGCAGACCTTTTTGCGAAAAAAAGGCAGAAGATCTTTCAGCTCAATAAGGAGCGCATCCCTTCGGATGATCTGGGGGATGATAGACGCTGCAAGGATCAGATCCGTAAGGAAGCAAGGAACAGGCTCATCGACAGATGGCAAGCAAGATGGAACGGGGAGGAAACAGGCCGATAGGCTCATCGGCTGATACCTCATCTTTATATTATTATTTTTATTTTTTTGATCCAAATAAAATAAGATTCTAGATTTAATGTTTTACATCTAAAAGAGGTTACCTAAAAATGTTTAAAGATTTACATACGCTTTTAAACTACCCGTGTTAATGTCAAGAGTATTTTAAGTAGCAATTAATTCAGAAGATTATTTCTATTTACAACTGAGACAACCAAACTCTTCTCTTGAAAAAATAAAGGTTCATTGTTAGATTGCAACAAAAATTGACCCAATTTTCTACATTAATTAAAATTTGATGTTTAACCCACTTCTAAATAAATTTCAATGTAAAGGATTAGAGATTTTTTTGGAGCTTTTCATTTTATTGAACTCGTTCTCAGTAAGCGTATTTAAAATCAATATCATACTCATGAATGACGGATTGCTCACTTTATGAACTTCTTCTACCTCCTTATAATATAATTTCACCATTTCTCTAATGAGAGACCAGATAGTATTAGACCTGATCGTAAATTATATGAAAATGAAAGACACTTTAATTTGTCACAGTCAATTGTATTTATAGAATTGGAAAAAGCTTACGAATGGCCATTACCAATAAAAGGAGATTTTTTTCTAAAAACAGCATTTGAGAGGAAAATAGAAGAAAATGAATGTTAACAATTTTTATTTAAAATTATAGAATGAAATAATTTCATTGAAATAAAAAATATTCCTTGTTATCTTTAGTAATGATTCATTTTGAGCAATTATCGATCAACAAATTCTTATTAGAGTTGAGGAACTCGTTAAAATAACAATTAAAACAATTCCATTGAATTATTTTCATCTTATTTCCTTTGTTAATGGAGATGAAAGGATAAATGCAATCTATCTGCTATGCAGATAATTTTCATACCTTGTTAAAGGACAGATAAAAAAACTGTTAGGTTGCAGCTGTAAGACACGGTAAGAGTAGATAACTGAACGAAAACATTATCACGCCTCTACTGGGCGAAATTTCAATTACTCGAGCGTTACGAAAATACGGGAACAAGCCCAAACAAAGCTCTTTTTTGAACTGAACTGTCATGCACAGTATTTTCGTAACTACATACTATAAAGGACCATTTTACGTTCGCTTACGGAGGGACAAATAACGCCATTTTTATGATTGCGTTATGAAAAGGATTTTTAATTATACTAATCTAGAGGAGTATTTGAAACATAGGACAGGGTCGGTATTATCAAATCTGTAGCATGGAAGTTCTAAATCCGCTTACATTCCAGCTCATCTAAAGTAGAATCCTCAATTCAGAGCCTTACTGATAAGTCCATAAAGTAGGAATTTCAACTTTGGAATTACGAATTTGGAATTACAGTTCCGTTTATTACTTTGTTTTGAAGAATCTCGACAGCATACCTAAAACCCTTTCCCTGTATCATTATTTTTTTCATTGTTCATAAGTTTTGAAGGAAAGTCAGTAAATATATTTACGACATACAATATATAACGAAAGAACTTCGATTCTGCATGAAGATTTTTGGCTTCAATGATTTTAAGCGATTAGGCTGAACGTTTGGATTCGAGAATCGTTGATCCCGGATTATTTTTTTAGATCCACAAAGCCCAGGTGTGCCAGCGGTGGGATTCAACTAGATCGGTCGGAACCTATTTCTCAGGATTTAAAATTTCACACGCGGGAGTTATCTGGAATTTCCAATCGAAGTATTCGGACATTATACAATTTACAGTACGAGAAATACAAATTCGTGAAAAATATAATGGTACGGATTTCGTATTTTTAAAAAGGTAAAAAGTTGAAATTAAAATTTTAATTAATATTAATAATTACAAGCCAACCCGCTACGATAGTCACTGATAGATGAACCCTTGTAACAATAGGACCTACGTCAATGAGGGTCAGCATTCGAGATATTAGTAGTTAATTGGAAAAAAACTTGTTGCAAACTTTTTGGCATAAAATGTCTTGAAAATATTGTTTCAAAATTTTTCATTATTTATTTAGTTGGATTTTCAGATTTAAAGATAAAGTTTCTTTATTTACTTATGCTTTCATTTTGATTGATTGACAGATTAATTAAAATAGGGAATAGGAGAAACTGTCCCCGTAGAATCTTTGGTTAGGTAAAATCACGTACGTCGAAGATATTTAAATTGTTTTTGTTTTATTTTTTAGAAAATACGACGAGTCGATTTTACTCATTCCTTTGGTTCACGAGTTCGAGAGTGAAAACCTTATTATTTATTTTATTTTATTTATAAGATCGGCTCATTCAGAAAGAAAATTAATTAAATTTTCTATTTTACTTCAAATTGTATAACATGAAAAGTTTCTTAAAATGAAACTATTACTTCTAATTAAAGGTTCAAATGTATTCATGTATTACTACCACAACGAATTCCATTTACTTTCAAAAGGCTAATCGACCATGTAACAGTTCATCTTTAGGGAATAGAATCCTTCCTTGATATTATGATAAGTGGGGTTTGGCAAAAAGAAACTGAAAATTAACAGTAGCGAGGGTCATGATGGATAAAAGAGGAATGACTTCCGACAAGACAACCGGTGCGTCCAATTCCCTTATTAAATTCAGGCATATCGCAAAGCTCTTTCATTTAATTTGTTATCCATTCAAAAACTTTTCTATAAAATCCATTTGAAATAGAAATTAATTTTCCATAACATTGTGACGATATTAAATTGATAAATAAAGTAGCACTAAATTAACAGTTTAAATATCAAACAATTTTAATTTATCGTTTAACTTCATTTAATATTTACTGAAAAATATATTTATGTCTCACATTCTTCATATTTGTTTGGTTAAAACACTTTTATTTGGAATCATTGATCTGGAGTTGGCTGAAATCCAGATTCTAAAATGATATATTTTATTTCCCAAGCGGGATGTCGACCTGGTCTATTTTTCGAAAAATTTTATTCACACATGTTTCAGATGCTTCTTGTTTGCTTTTATATATATTTACTTGACAGGAACTTATCTTGCAAATAATTTCAAAAAAGGAAGCTTTCAGGAAAACCATCCGTTTTTTTGCAAATATGTGCTTTCAGGTCAAATAGATTTTTGCACTATTTTTATGATATGCCCCGCCACCACGATAATGTCTGTCAAGAATTTACATGATTTTTAGCACTGGACCTAAATGTTTTTGAATGCATTCCCAAACTATCAAAATTGTAAGTAACTTATTAGTTACTTACAATTTTGATAGTATAGTAATTAATAGTAAATTTATTAAATAATAGTAATTTATTTAAATAATACTTTAAAATGTTTTCTTTTTTCAATTAAAAAATCAAAAATAAATTATTTTTAAGAATTCCAATTTCAGATTACGTTTGATTATTTTATAAATTGACAGATTGAGATTATGAAACCTACTGTGTATAATGTTTTAACTTTCTTACTTTCTTTTATATGATCTGTTCAGTTGGAACTTCACAAATAAAATGATGCTTTTCATAACGAAATCTTATAATTTTTTTTTATAACTTGACAGATTGAGATTATGAAACCTACTGTCTTCGAAGGTGACAAGACTACCATTGTCACCTTCGGAGCTCCTAGTTCTAATGAGACAGCTCTAGTTTTTTTGTCTATTTTTAGGACAGCATAACTATTGGACACTACTTTCTCAAACATTCCTTCAATTTTGCAGCAGCTTTTGGACTTTTTGCTATTAATCTTTAATTACTTCTTTCTGTAAGTCACTTATTTTACTCTTACAATTGCAAATAATTACGTTCGTAAAGATGACATCGACACAAAACTTTTGTCTGTAGATAGCAGGGGCAGTCAGACTTATTTTGTAATCCTGTTACATTGAAATCGACATGATGCTCTGATCTGGGATTAAAATCAAGGGAAATTAAGATTTTTTCAAATCAAAAACAAATTTACAGAGTTGATTTTTGTTTTCACCGTATCAATATCCAACCGTAAAATAAACTCAAAATCAACTTCTTCTTTTTCAAAAGAAAGCAGGTTCTCTTCTTTTCATGTTTATGTTTATGTTACACTTGATTTTCATTCTCTCACTCACCCTCCTTGAGAATTCGTTTGGTAGTATACATGCGCACAAAATTCTCTCAGTTATCCGCGCGGGAACTAACAGTGATTCAGTTTACTCCTAACTTCCTTTGCTAAAGTTTCAGCACCGGTATAATCGCGTGTCGATCAGTTTTTCTTCATCTTTACTTAATAAACTCTAAATTAAATTGTCCATAAAAAAAATAGTTATTAATTTACTTTCTTTTCTTCCAAAAAATGGAAAGGACGATCGTTTTTAAAAATAATTTGACTTTAAATTGTTTAGAGGCGTTTCAATTAGAAAGTGTAAAATTCGTTGGAACAAAATATAAAGTGTGTAATTAAAATGAATTCGACGTTTATCTGCAAAATAGATTTTACTGGGAAATAAAAGAACTATCTGTAAGTACAGTTAAAAAATTTTTTTTCTGAATTTATACAAGGAAAATAATTTTCGAAAACATTTTTTAAACTTTGCAGGAATTCTAATTTTTGAAATTTCGAAAATACATTATGTTTAATATTAAATTAAATATTTTCCGAAAGTCAATAATATTAATATTTAAATTACTTTTTTTATTATTAGCACAAAAGGTTTAATTATTTAATTAATAATTAATGAAAATTTATCCTAATTAGAAAGTGGATGTAAAATTATTTTTGTTTACTTAGTTTTTCGAAAACAGTGGAAATGGCTTAATAAAAATTACCTTGAAGAAATAGTTAATTGATCCAAATTGTATACACACACCCTGTCAGTGATATATATATATATATATATATATATATGGAGTGACAGTTTGAAGATTAGGTTAATTTTAACTCTGTTGTTGCTTTCGATTTAATTAAACTGATTCCCTTACTTTGGGAGAGACACGAGAAGTTACAGGAGTGTAATTAATTTACTGAGTTTACATCGCGCTGATGGTAGTCTTGAATCAATTTCTATTATGACTTTAGGAATCAATGGAAATTTCTGATTCCATATGATATATAATTATTTTCACACATCACACTATAATTAATTAATGATCATAGATTAATTTTTTTCTAATTACTCAATTTCGACTTCATTTATTTCTTAAAATTTTTTAATATAATTTATCGCCTACAAAAAATTTGCTATTTTCCAAAAATTTTTTTCGATTCCTATGGAATGTGTCAAATTAATATATTTATTGATCATTATTTTTTCGTTTCAATAAAAGTATTCTTAAACTATCTGAAAAATTTTTTTATCATTGAAAATAATTCGTTTATTTAATATTAAATTGTTAATATAATTTTATCAAACAGCTCAATGTCATCGGCCCTGATTTTTTTCTGAGAGGAATTATCTAAAATTTTAAAAACAAAAAAGAAATTGGACTTATAAAATTTTTAAATAAACATTATCACTAGGTTCAAAATAATATTATAATGAAGTATGTATTTTATTTAAATTTAAAAAAAAATTCTCTTTATTAAAATATACAAGTCTAAAAGTTTTGCAACAAAGTGAAGAAAAGTTTTTTTCGCATTGTAATAATTTTAATATCGAAAAATCTCAACTTTTATGTGTAAATTCGACTTCAACCCCGAAGCTGTATTATTTCTACTTCTCCTTTTTTTTAGCTATTCATTCAAGATAACAATCAAGATATTTCAAAATTGATAATACATAAAAATGGATGTAATAAAAATAAATTTCTGTACATTACGTACATCTAAAATAATCAAATGAAAAAAAAATGGAAAAGCTTGATGTTAATCAACCTAATGATTTAATTAACTTACTTAAATGTGTTTTGTTACCTTAATAAAAGAAAGATTTGTAGTCATGAAAATTTTCGATTTAATAAAATTATATTATCCTGTTGGGATATATAATGGATTAAAGATGATCTATTATTAAGAAAGTAAGTTAAGCATGTGCAATGACTGGAGACTTATTTACATGCATGAAAGCACACTTTGAAATATTTAGAACCCCTTAAGTAACCAGTCACTTGGGACTTCACAAAAGTTACTTGGAATTGTCTAAGTTTCTCAATTTCGAGATTTCCCAAAGTCATTTAAAACTGTATTAAAATCAATTATTCTATCTTGGAGTTTGTAAAAAATTATATTGTTATTTAATGCAAAAATTGCCGTATTAAAAATGTCCATAGGGGCAATATTTTTCTTAATTACATTCACAAAGGATTTGTCAAAAGAAATTATTTAGTTTATTGAAAATTTATTTTCACAAAAAGTACATAAATAGTGAGGATATGGATCATGATTCGGAAAATTGGACCTACAATAAATTAATTTATTTGCTACACTAGAATATTTCTATCAATCATTAGTTATCCTAAACCAATTTTCTCTTATATGAAGCGTCCTTTCATGCTAAATTTGAATTCAAATATAATTAGTGGAGTTATTTAGTCTGAAATATCAATAATTGGAACATTGGAAGATAGATCTGAATTTCACAAAATCAATTGCGCCAAACGGGAAAAATGTTAAGCAACCAAAAACTTTTTGTTCAACGAATATGATTTAATGGATTAAAATTACTGCAGATTTACTTCCTTCTTAGGTTGAATTCCAATCGAAACTTTAGAGTTCCTGGATTATCTGGAAGTGATCAGGTGATGATGATGATGATAATCAGTGATGATCAAGTGATTATCATAGCCACTAATAATAATTAATTACTTATTAAGCTGAACAAGTTGACAAAGATAATAAAATAAGAACCGGTATCGCTGACTTATCAAGTGGTTCTGTCAACTTCTAGCGATAGTCACTAGGTGTCACCAGTGCTTACTTTGTGGCCACATAGCAAGGGTTTGTCACTTTTGCTACGTGTTTCAAGTGAGATGAAGTCGATCACAAGTTCCTTGACTGTAAGAGGACCCCAAACTGCTTCTTATGCAAAGAAAACATCAAGTCCACAAACCACTTAGCAGCAAAAGGAGTTTCCAATATTCTCGGTTCAATGCTTGAGGAAACGAAGAAGCCTCAAGAAAAAAATTCCAGTGACTATCACTCTTAGACCTTAAACTTTGTAAATCGAAGTTCAAAGTTCAAATGAATTTCAAGCCTAACAGTAATTCCCATACAAAGAAGAATAGTCCAAGGTGTGGTTTTTACTGGGTCGACCTCCACATAACCTTCAAGTTCCTTGGTATCCGACTATCAGATTTTCCATTTCCCTCTTCGTATTAAAACAAAATAATAATAATAAAATGATGAAATTAGAAAAGAATCCTTGAGGAGAGGGCATACCGAATACTTAATGACAATTATATAAACACAAATGCATTTTTCCCCCG
>JUFY01016855.1:0-14742 GCA_001855655.1 Leptopilina clavipes | reverse complement strand
CGTAGGTAACAATCTTAGTGCTTATTATTTAAAACGTAAAAATGATTATTTCAATCAGAAATCTTCGAATTATTCTGAAAAATTTTTTAAAATTAATGTATTCAAAAATAATACGAAGATCCGTGAAATAAATCATCACCAGTCGTGGATAATTTTCTCATTAAGTCTTTTTAAGACTTTCATTTATGATAATTTTGCTAATCTACTTTTATTCAGTAATTTATTATTTATTATATCACCTCCTCATTTTATTATGCGTTATATTCACTGGAACGAAGGCTCATAATTATTTGTCTAAAAAAATCATTTCAAAGATATTTTTCCATTCATTTTTGATAATTATTTAAAAACTTTTTCGATTTTCTTTCATATTCTTATTGTTTGTTTTTTCTTTTTTTTAGAAAATTGTATTTAATTTCTTTTTGATGATAAATGAGCTTATATTTTCTTTGCTTTTAATTACAGTGACCTTCTTCTCTTGAGAACTATTGATAGTTGCGTGGCAGGTGATATTTATGTCATTAACCTTATTCCAAACAGTGTACATGTTGACAGAATTTACTTTGTGAGCCGTGATGACACGTTTTAGTTCACATGCCTCTGATTTTCTAGGAATGTAACTAAAGCCAGGATGATTGACAGGTCGTAATTTTGCCCGTTTCGCACAAACTCCCGTGATGTAAACATCTTCAAGATGAAGAATCGGCGTTCTCAATGATTCCTTATAAATTCTTGCTGCAACATCGAGACTCATCACGTACGCCGTACCCGACAAATAATTTGGATACGCTTTTTCCGAATACATATATTTTGGCATGTACCTGTGAAAATTTGATCATTTCGTTAAATTACAATTGCAGTTTATATTAATTAATAATATTAATTAATAATAATAAGCACTAAATGATTATCAAGTTATAAATAAAAAGTACTAAAATACTTAAAAATTGTAAAATTGTACGTGTTTTGCTACCATTTATTCTTCGGATCTGAAATTGGTTTAGCTCCACAAATCAAACAGCCGATAAGAGTTCCATTACTCTTCGGCCTTGCGTTTAATGTTTCCAAAAGTTTTGGAATATTGATAAACATATCGTCATCGGTTTTCATAAGATATTTCGAAGTTTCGCAATTACTGGTGACCCATTTTAAGAGGAAACTGATTTCAATGTTAAATTATTGTACGTATCGTGAAATCTTTCTTAAATTATGTCATTGTACTTTTCATTTTCCTCTGCCACTGAATTCTGCAATGAAATAAATGTATTTTCAAATTTTCATCGATTTTCAGTTAAAAAAAAAAAAATAGAACAAAACATACGTTTAGAGTCTCGTTGTCACTTTGTCCTAGAATAAATACTACTTTAACTGTAGAATTATACGTCATATCTAAATGATATTTATTAGCCCAAGTTTCTCTGATTGCTAATCTTGCCTTTTCATTAGAAACAGCTGAACAAACAACAATAAGTAAAAATGGAGCAGGTGAGCAAAGTTCTAATGGACTTAAAATTGTTGTTTTATTTTCAGGATAAATGTATGTTCCCACATCGCGTGATGAATTCATTCCCCATCCATGAAGTTGAGCTGAAAATTATAAAATGTTTGTCAAAATTTTCTCATATTCCTGCATTTAATCAGTTAATGGTCAATTATAAAATTAATCTCACTTTTAATATACAATTTACAGATTATTTTTGATTAACTCATGTAAACCATATACGTATAAGTACATTAATTGACTCATTTAATTGCTATATCTAAAAAAAATTACATACAACAAAGATAATAATTTACCAATTCATCAAAAATGTTGATACTTTAGAAAGCATCTAGAACGTAAATTAAAAAATTACTTTAAATACATTTTATTAAACATGCAGAGAAAATTAAATTAGTAAGCAATCTATCTAACCGGAAATACAAAATATTATCGAGACTAAAGTTATAAAAAAGAAAATAAAGCCACCCACCCACATAATTTCGTAAAAATTTATCTATTTTAGTTCTAGTAAAAGCATTTTTATTTAATTAAATGGAAAAAAATGCATTATTCGCTACAAGAGACAAAAGTTTAAAGCGTAAATCACCAATTCAGGAGTGATAAATTCCATTTGTTGAGCAAAATATTAGATAACAATTTTTTTAATTTGAATTAATATCAATAAATTAATAAAAATTAAAAATTAATACTACTATGAAAAGAAGAGGAGTAAAAAATTAATAATATTGATTAAAAATGTTTCATTAAAAAATAAAAAAAGCAGTGTCATAATTATTACCTATAGTTCCTACGAAGAGCGTACCACCCAGAAGCCATGGGGTTGGTGTCTCACCTAATAGAGGATTTTGGACCGAATGATATGCTGGAACGTATAAAAGACCTAAAACGGCCAGTATTATAAATCCGAGGGTTAGTCGTCTTAAAAAGGAACCTTTTCCTTTACTGCCATATGAATTAATAGTACTGGCTGATGGAAGTTCCATAGGAAGCAATTGCACCCGATCCATCTGAAAATTAATTATCAATTAGTAATTGATATTTTACATAGATAATAATTTCAAATAATAAATTTCAAATTCAATGTTTATACTTTTAATATTTCAAACGAACTGATGGCACTGACACGTAAAATATTGTATTCTAAAATTAAAATTCTATACGTCTTTTTCTGTAGTATACAAAAATACAGGGTACAAAGATATTTTTGAAAACATTTTTCCCTATTTCTTTATCTCCATATTGTTCTATTAATAAAATTTTATCGAAATGTATTATGTATAACGATCGTTTAGTTTTTTCCAAACATTTTTTAAATTATGTCTAAACAATTACGGAACTAATTATGAAAACAATAGTCTATTTGTTTTAAAAAATCTATTCAGATTTACATATTATTTTAATCCATAAAAATTAGAACTGCTGAAATAATACATATATGTATAGTGTGTCATATTGATAAACAGTAAAAAAATATAGTCGAAAATTGATTTTTTTAAGGATGATTTTTATTAAAAATCGGGCTGAATTTTTTTTCCATGATAAACGGTAAGAAATGTTTCTTATTTTACGAGTTACTGTGTAAAAAAAATAGTGGTTATAAGTGTAATCTTTTTATAAAACCAGTTATTGTCAGATGAAAACATTTATTTTTAAAATATAAAAATACCATTATAATGAAAAAAATATTCAAATCAAACAAGAATAAATTGCTAATAAATACTTACCTTTCGTGCGTAGAACATTTAGCAAAATACAAACGTCGATTCTCCATTTATTGCATTTTTAAGCAACAATATCAAGAGAGGATGTTAAACTCCGGAAGTGTATATGAAGAGAAACAAGTAAAGGCCGAATTTTTTATAACACTCTTATTTCACTCCACTGTGATCAGAAAGTGTAACTAAATTAATGGTAAACCATGCAAAACTTGTGCTGTGATCCATCAAAAATGATGAAACCACCATAATTCGTTCTCCACTAATTCCGCCATTTTTCCATTTAAACAGTGTTGCACCCTTTTCTCTGCCAAAAATATATAATTTTGCTGGTGGCCACACTGTTGTGAAAATTCTCAATGAAAATTATGTCAATAAAAAAAACCTTATTGATTTTCATTGATATTGAGAAACACTAAAATAAGTATTAGCAAAATTTTTATAACTGAAAATTGCTTTAAAAAGTTAAACTTGTTTTTAACCTTAATATATCGATTTATTCAATATAATAATTAACTTTGAAATATTAAATGCAAATATCAATTTTCGCGCTTGTTTTGCGCGCCACCAAACGTCAATTCAGTGAAATATTATTAAGTTGGTAACATTGTTCATAATAATAATAATCTCAATAATGTCCGCGTCGTGAAAATTGCAAGTGTTTTGCAACGCAGTAAAAAAAAATAAACAAATAAATTATACTGTGTTTTTGTTTAGAAGTTCATAAATTGACAATTTTTTTTTTCTTTTTCGTTCTTCTACTGTCGTGATGAACTGACACTTAAAGCTGAGTTCTAAATGTAGGTAAAAATCCAAGGTTAAAAAATTGACAGTACGTCAAAATTTTTACCAATTACGTATTCTTGTGAAAGGTCATGCTTGCCCTTGATGAAGAAATTTGTTATCGTTTAAACAAATTCATATCTTTCGTAATCATTTTCAAATTCCTGAATTATATTTGCACGCGGTGTGGTAAAAGCAAATGTCTGTCAATCGCGTGTGAAGGGTGTAAAGTTCATGTGTTTAACGTGTACTATAACTATATTGTTTGTCTTTTATCATTAAATAACAGTTTATCTTTAGATTATAGTTTACATATAACATTATGATCTATTTTAATATTCAATTTTGAAGTGAATTCAAATGATATGTCTGATTTGTGGCGTTTTTTTTCAACAGCTCACCACGCAAGAAGGTTCTGGTAAACATGAGCTCTCATCATCATTTAAAAACATCCACCGGAGAAGTCGAGCATATTAATCATCTTTCTGAAGATATTGGAGCTCTTTATATGTCTGACGATTATTCCGACGTGACGCTATTAGTTGCCGGACAACGATTTACCGCTCACAAAGTTATTTTGGCGGCTAGAAGTCAATATTTTCGAGCCTTATTGTTTGGTGGTTTAAGGGAATCTACACAGCAAGAAATTGAACTCAAAGGCACAACTTTGCCGGCTTTTAAAGGTCTTTTGAAATATATTTACACCGGGCATATGTCCTTGGCCAACCAAAGGGAAGAGGTAAAATACAATTTTTTTTGTATTTTCATATTCAAGAATTGAGAATTTCATTTAAATTTTCAAAAATGAATTTGCATTACAGGTGATTCTCGACATTCTGGGTTTGGCACATCAGTATGGATTTTTAGAATTAGAAGTTGCAATTTCCGATTACCTCAAAGAAATTCTCAATATTAGGAATGTTTGCTTGATATTTGATGCAGCACGTCTTTATCAATTGGAATTCTTGACAAAGGTAAAATTATCAAAAATTAGAAACAAATTTACTTAATTAAAAAGTTGATATATATTTTTAGACAATTTAAAATAAAATTTGTCCATGATTTCTATTTTTCTAAAGGTATGTCACGAATACTTGGATAAACACGCCCTGGAAGTAATTCAGCACGAAAGCTTTTTGCAATTAAGTTTACCAGCACTTATAGAACTCATTTCCCGTGACTCCTTTTATGCTCCGGAAGTCGATGTGTTCTTGGCTGTTTACGCTTGGGTGAAAGCAAATCCCGGTATTGAAGTGAAGGAAATACTGAGTAAGTAATTAAAAATAAAAAAAAAAACACTCGTAATTAATTATCGCGAGTAATTAAAATCAAGTGAATTGTTTTCGAAATTAAATTACTTGTGATAAATATTAAATAATACATATTCTAAAAATATGTTGAATAAAAATTAAATGATTAATTTTTTTTTCTTTTTAGGTCAAGTGAGACTTTCGTTAATTGCAATTACAGATTTATTGAACGTAGTGAGACCTACGGGTTTGGTTTCGCCGGAAATGATATTAGATGCAATTGCAGAAAGTACACAAACTAAAGATACAGAATTAAATTATCGAGGATGTTTGATGATCGATGAAAATGTAGCACAAGCGAAACATGGAGCACAAGTCTTGCAAGGAGAAATGAGATCTTTTCTTCTCGATGGTGATACTCGAAATTATGACATGGAACGGGGGTTAGTTACTGTTAATTAAATTTAGTTACTGTCGTGAATTCTCATGAAAATTGACAAAATTTTTTTCTTTTAGATACACAAGGCATTCCATAACAGATTTACAAGATCATGGAATTCTTATCAAATTGGGCACTCAATGTATAATCAATCATATAAAAATGTTGTTATGGGATCGAGATGTACGGTCATATTCTTATTACATTGAGGTAATATTCTTTCAATAGAATATACATTTTTTATTGTTGAAGTTTTTTTATATTGTTTTTTTTATATTGTTTTTTTTTTATATTGTTTTTTTTATATTGTTAAAAAAGCAAATAACTGAGAATGTTTGATTATGCTTTGATAAATGTTTCAGATTTCAATGGATCAAAAAAGTTGGGTTAGAGTGATCGATCATACACAATACTATTGCAGAAGTTGGCAATATTTGTACTTTGAGCCACGTGTTGCACTTTATATCCGTATCGTTGGAACTAATAATACGGTTAATAAAGTTTTTCATGTTGTTAGTTTTGAGGCGTTTTATATCAATCATTTAGAGAAACTTTGTAAAGGTTTTGTTGTACCAACATTGAATGTGGCTACAACGGAAAGGAGCGCCTGCGTTACCGAAGGTGTTAGCAGGTAGATATTAAAATTTTCAATTCAATTTCTAATTTTAACTGTAATTTTTGTTTCAATTTAAAAATTTTTCATTATAGGTCCCGCAATGCTTTACTTGATGGTGATATGTTAAATTACGATTGGGACAGTGGTTATACGTGTCATCAATTAAATTCTGGACTAATTCAAATTCAACTTGGTCAACCTTACATGCTTGATTCCATGAGGTAAGAGATCAATATTATTTAATTTGTCCTTGAGATTAAAATTAATTATTATTAATAATTATTTCAATTAAAATTATTTTACCATAAAAACTTTTAGATTACTTTTGTGGGATTGTGACGATCGATCTTATTCATATTATGTCGAAGTTTCTGGTGACTCAAAAAATTGGGAAGTTGTTAGTGACAAAACGCGGGAAGCTTGTCAATCTTGGCAGACAATAAGATTCCGTCCAGCGCGACCTATTGTCTTTATAAATATCGTGGGAACACGAAACACAGCGAACGAAGTATTTTTTTCTTCATTTCATTATTTATTCCTTTGAGATAATTTGTTCTAGCTTTTAATTTTATGAGATTATTTCTTGTAAATTAAATTATAATTATAATTATAATATTATAATTTTTCGTCTCATTACAGGTATTTCACTGTGTTCATTTTGAGTGTCCTGCACAAACAGAAGATGAAAAAAGTGTCAAATCCCCGGTACGACGAGGAAAACAATTACCATCTGGAGTTGAAGTAAATTCAATGCCAACGGAAACTGCAACAGAGGCTGTAAATATTGACCATGAGGAAAAAGATTTAATGGATGAGGCGGCACTTGCTGTCGTTGTACCTTAATTTAACACCGACATTCTAAATTCTAAGCAGCAACGTTAAGACTGTTAAGTAATAACGTTTGTATACGATATTTGCCTTCTTTGCTCCATAACGTTAAATATCGTTGATTTATCATTTTTGCACATCTAGGTAAAAAGTCACTTAATTTATGAAAATACGATTAAAAAAACAAAGCCTATAACAAGAAAAAACAAAACGGGTATCAAAGATTAGTGCCATTGTAATCGTTTTTATTTTAACGAAAAAGTATTTCGTTTGTTAAAATGTTGTTCGTTACTTAAATACTTTTTATTATTTTTTTTTTTATAAATGTTTTATGTATTATACATAGATCTTCTATTTAAAACTCCACTTATTTAAAATTGCTTGTTATAACGTTAAATCATGCGTAATTATTATTTTTGTATATTAATTTAATTTAATTCTTTTTTTTTTTTTGTCAACGTGATCAAATTAAAAAATTCTGAGTTATTCTCAACGTAAAAATGAATCGGGGGAATTGAAATTGATGAAAAGCCGCTTAGCATTGCTACTTTTTCAAAATGGGATTGAATTCTGTTTCTTACATTATTAGCAATCTAAAATAAATAAATAACTTGGGTTAGAATTTAAGGAACTGAAGAATGACAAAAAAAAATATTGATGAAAATCTTTAGAATTTTAAATTTCACAATTTTATATATATATAATACATTATTAACAATATTTAATAATTAATTAATGCTAATTAATTATTAAAAGTTATTGATAATCGTTAATATTAATTATTGTTAATTATTGATATAGTTATTAATAGATTTTCATAAAAAAAATTGTATTTATATTAATTTCGTAAAAAAATATTTATCATGAAATCTTAATGTATATGGAAAAAAATTGATATTAAGTTCTTGTGAATAACACAATAGATTTTCTGTGATAAATTTTCGAAAACTACGTAATCCTCATGTTAAACAAGATAATATATAAAAGCAGAAAATGATTTTTAGTAATGTGGTTTAATTAACATTCAGAAACATCGACTTTGTGGGACCGAAGAAAGTTTTTTCTGATAAAAAAAAAAAGACTTGATGAGCTTAACACAATTTTATTATTGTAGCTCTTGTCCATTTTTTCTTGTTCCTCAATATTATAACCGAAGTTGAACGCTTTAAATTTGATATTATTAGATAATACGGTAAAGGAAATTTTTATGTAGAAATTATTTATTTCGATACAATTTTGATGATAGAGTATTTCCTATTTCGTCTTTTAGGCTTAGGTAGAATGTTTATTTTTCTAGTCTTCTTCTATATAGAATATGTTGTAGTTGTGTGGTAAATAATATTGTTAAACAAAATTAATAAACAGTCTTGATGTCTCGCAAAAATCTATATTGCTTCATTATTAATAATATAAATAAAAAATAATATTTTTATCGCAAATTATTTAATGTTGACTTAAGAGAAAAATTCCAATAAAGTTAATTTAAAAAAAAGAAAAGTAAATAAACATTTGAATTTTCGCGCTTTCACTATGTCACGCATGCGCATTTAAAAAGCATCCCAGTGCTGCCGATCTGCGGCTGCGGATTGCAGAAGAAATTTATAAGAATATGTTGATTCTCTGATTAATGTTAAAAATCTGGAATCTATAATTCATAGTTTATCAATAACTAAATAGAAAAAAAAAATTATTGGGCATAATGCCGCCTAAAAAACCCGTGGTTCCGAGTAAAAAAGTCGAGGCAAAGAAAAAGGAAAAAGTTATTGAGGTGAGTGTAACAGTTGATGCGTTAACCAACAAATGTTATCATCATAGCCACATGTTCTATTTTTGATTTCTCGAAAACTTTGCAAAAAAGAAATTATTATTTTTTTTTTAATTTTATGACAGGATAAAACTTTCGGTATTAAAAATAAGAAAGGAGCTAAACAGCAAAAATTTATCCAACAAGTAGAAAAACAAGTAAAATCCGGAGGTCTTAATCCTCGAAAGGATGATCCAAATGCTAAAAAGTTAGAAAAAGAAAAAAAATTGAAGGAACAGAAGGAGTTAGCCTTGTTATTTAAACCAATTCAATCGCAAAAGGTTGAGAAAGGTAACTATTTTCAATTATTTCCATTTTTCTTAAAAACTGCAACAATTTTGTCAATATATACACCTAGTTGGAAAAATAATTTTTGTAAATTTGATCTATTTTGTTTATACTTCAAAACAGAACGTTTGTGTCAATTTTGCTGTATATTTAAAATAAAATATTTCACAATTCTTTTTTTTTTTTTAGGAATCGATCCAAAATCTGTGGTATGTGCATTTTTCAAACAAGGACAATGTACGAAAGGAGACAAATGCAAGTTTTCTCACGACTTGACGATAGAAAGAAAGGCAGAAAAGCGTTCGCTTTATTGCGACATGCGAGATGAAGATAAAGAAACTGATACTATGGACAATTGGGATGTAGATAAATTAAAAGAAGTTGTAGAAAAAAAACACGGAGGAGGAAACCGACCCACCACCGATATTGTAAGAATAATTGAGTTTATTCTTTTATTCACAATAACAATAATTGTTTTCTAAATTTTTTTTCCTATTTACATAATCACTAATAACAATACGTAATCATTGTAATAATAAAGTTTTAACCTGCTTTTAGATTTGTAAACATTTCTTGGAAGCTGTTGAGAAATCGAAATATGGTTGGTTTTGGGAATGTCCTGTGGGTCAGAAATGTATTTACAGACACGCGTTGCCTCCTGGATTTGTTCTTAAAAAGAACAAAAAGAAGGAAGATAAAAAAGATGAGATATCGTTAGAGGATCTGATAGAAAGAGAAAGAGCCAATTTAGGACCAAATCAGGTTTGTTTCAATTATTTTAATCTTTAATTTGTTTTTTTAAAATCATTTTTCAATGAGATAATAAACATATTTTGTTTGTAGACGAGAATAACATTAGAAAGTTTCCTGGCATGGAAAACGCGAAAACTACGGGAAAAGAAAGATCAAGCAATCAAAGACGAGGAGAAGAAACGAAGCGATTACAAAGCTGGTCGTCAAGTTGGTATATCAGGAAGGGAAATGTTTTACTTCAATCCCGAACTCGCTACTGGAGATGGTAAATTAATTTTTCTAATAAATAATCCAAATTACGTAAAAGTATTCTTAAAGTATTTTTAAATTAATATTTCACTGTTTCTATTAACAGGAATGGAAGAAGGAGATGAGGCGTTTGACACTTATGCTCTCGATGAAGATGAAAGTGCTGATGGTTTGGAATACAAGGAGTTGGACTTTGATGAACTTACGTTTGAAGCTAGTGAAATTGATACAACGGGTATAACAATTGCAAGAGAAGATCGATTAAAGAGTGCCAATCTTCCAGAAACAAATGAAGAATCCGGTAATTTCTCCAAAAGTTATTAATTTATTGAAAGTTAATTTTAAAAAAAAATACATATCCAAATTCAAATAAATCATTATTATTAATCAAATATTTTCCGTTCAGTTGAAAATATTCTTTTTTTAAAATAATTTTTATGTTTTAGTGACAGTTGTAGGAGAAGGTGCTGCAGCTTTAGCAATCAATGAGAACCTCTTCACCGAGGAAGACTTGGAAGGTCTGGAGGAAGAATTAGGGGACCTGGACTTTGAGGAGTGATCCAGATGTCCCATTCCGACTCTCCTCACAACCCGTCCCTTCTTTTTTCTCTTTTTTTTTAAAAGTCTGCTGCCTTTACAAAAACACTCAATTTTTTTGTTATGAAATTGTAACTCTTCAATCCACTGCGATTATGTAAATTACGCTCAATATATCTTTAATAACTTATTATCAGAAAAAAAAATTGAATAATGAAAAACGGGGAAATATGTTATTAATGGATTTACAATAATAAATCATATTGATTTAAAATTTTCAGACTTGCAAATTTGCATCTGGTATTTTTTCTTTTAAAAGAACTTTTATATAGAAAACATTAAACTGTAAAATAGTGAGTCTTAACTGATTTCCATAATTTCAGTCAAATTGAAAACCATAAACAGTAATTATTATTCAAATATTAAAACATATTTTTTTTTGAGATTCAAAATATTTTTTATAACCTTTAGTCCTTTTGTTTTTAAATAAAAGGTCAATAAAAAAAATATTAGGTAATAATTTGTATTTTTTTTATTATATTCCTAACTTATTCATTGAAATTATGCGATTAAAAGAAATGAGAATATTCTCTTTTTTTTTTGTAAATTTTGATTATTTAAATATAACCGCTCATTGTATTACTTGTGTTCCTCCAATTAGAAGCCAACTTCACAAGAAATATGAACTCTTATTGGATTACAACTGTGTAGTGAGCGTTTCCTCCAATAGTAAAGATTTTCTGAAACCACGTGATCTCCTGTCTGACAATTGAGTTTTGATGGTATAATTTCCGCCTATTCATGCCGGATAGTAAACAATTATATTTTTCATTGAATTTTAATAAATTTTTGACAATTTAAATACAAATATGAGTTCCATAGGAACAGGGGTAATTATAAAATTATTAAATTTGAAAAAATGCATCTCCTCTATTTACTAAAACACAAGAAAGCATATTCTAACCTCACTTTTATTTTCAGTACGATCTCTCTGCGTCTCAATTTTCACCTGACGGCAGAGTTTTTCAAGTAGAATATGCCCAAAAGGCAGTGGAAAATAGTGGGTAAGTTTTCTATTTTCATATATATTTTACCTAGAAGTTATTTTCGGGAAAAAAAACGGAATTCAAACAAACATTGTCATGTCCCTAACAAGATGAGTGATGTCAGCTTTTTTTTGTATTACCACAAAAAGAAATTAATAAAAATTAGCAAAAGATTTCAAATACTTAATTTTCAATCGACAGAGACAATTGTATATAATTTTCATTTTCTTTATTGAAATGGAAATAAAAGAAATGATACGATTTTACTATAAGTGTTAAATTCTCAGTTATTTGATTATTTTTTTTGAAATACTTACACACAAGTTTATTGAAGTTTTATTATTGTGTTAATTTCACAATTCTGCTAATCTATATTCCTTGTTCCTTCGCTTAAATTAGAGTTTTAAGTAAAAATGATTAAATTTTTTTCAATTTAAACCACAAAGAACTTGAAACACTATTTCTTAAATGTAACATTTTTTAACAATATAAAAATTTTTTATTAAGGATCATCTTGTACTTGTCTTTGACAGGGCACTCAATTAAGAACTGTATTAAAGTTTAGTATCTTTCTGCGTGTTTTAGAACCGTAATCGGCTTACGAGGAAAAGATGGAGTGGTTTTCGCCGTTGAAAAACTCATTACATCTAAGCTTTATGAAACAGGAGCTAATAAACGAATATTCAATATTGACAAACATGTTGGAATGGCAGTTTCTGGATTGATTTCTGACGCGCGACAAATTGTGGAAACCGCAAGGTCTGAAGCAGCTAGTTATCGTGCACAATATGGAATCGGAATACCTCTCAAGTATTTAAATGAACGTGTTTCAATGTATATGCACGCTTATACACTCTATTCAGCAGTACGTCCCTACGGATGCTCCGTTATCTTAAGTGCATTCGAAACAGATGGTCCTGCAATGTACATGATTGATCCTTCTGGAGTGTCATACGGATATTATGGCTGTGCAGTTGGTAATTTTTCAAAAATCAATTTTAACTGATTCAATTTGTACAAAATATTTTGAAATTTTCTAATATTTTTCATTCATTTTTCATATTTTATAAACACTAAAGAGACATTTTCTTTTTTTTATTAGGCAAAGCGAAGCAATCGGCAAAAACGGAGATAGAAAAATTGAAATTGTCTGACATGACCTGTAAAGAACTTGTGAAGGAAGCCGCGCGAATAATTTATCTCGTGCACGATGAACTCAAAGATAAACAATTTGAACTCGAAATGAGCTGGGTTGGTGTTCACACCAATGGTAAACACGAGCGTGTTCCTTTGGATATAAAAACAGAAGCAGAAACTAAGGCACGTCAAGCGATGGCTGATGATTCTGACAGTGACACTGAGGACATGTGAAAAGATAAAATTTGGTAAAATCGATAATCATTTTTTTTAAATTTATTTTGCACTCATTTTATACAAAATTTTTTTTTTATTTTGTATAAAATGGTTGATTGTTCAAAATAAAACGTCTATTATTGGTAAGAAAATTAAATAAATTCGTCTCGTTTATATAACACGGATATAATTCATAAATAATTTCATTTCCCTCCAAGAGTTTATAATTCATTTTTTACTTTTCTTTCGTTCTTCTTACTTTTCCAATGTCCAATAATTATAATTTTAAAAAAACCGAACAGCAAACATTTTCAACTATTTTCTCTTTTTCTTGCAAATTTTTCTGTTCGTTTGTTTAAAGATGATTTAGCAACAATTTCAATAATTTATTCCAAAAAAAAAATCCTGCTCCAGAAAATTGAATACATAAACATATTTCTAAAGAAAAAGTCACTCTTGGTCTACTTTTAAAATTATTCACGAACTTCAGAAATATGAAAGTCGATAATATTTTTAAATTTATCTTACCTATCTTTATTATTTTTATTAAATTTTCCTTGTTTTTTCCCCCTTTTTTTTTAATAATAAAGAAGCGGTTTATTGAAATGGTTTTCTCCTTTAATTAAATTCAGTAAATGAAGCGTTCAATTTAAAGGATTTTTGAAAAACTTTTGTAAAACTGAAAAAATACTGAATCTTTTTAAACTAACAGTTATGTATGTGAAAAATGATTCCTTTTTCACTTTTTTTTTGCTAAATTTAGAGAACCTTCTTTAAAAGCTTTTAAAAAGGATTTTGAAATATTTTTTCAAACAATAGAACATTATCTTAAAATGTATATATGGAAAAATATGAAAAAAATAATTGAATTTTAATGAAAAATTATTGTAAAATTTTATAATAAAATTTTTTTTCCATGTTTTTTGTTAAAATTTTCTCATTTAAATTTCAAATTCATGGGGGATTAAATGCAAAAAAAAAAATAAAAGTAACAATTTTTATTTTCTCATTGAATGAAAGTGATAGATTTTTTTTCAGTCAAAATTTGAATCGCTCTTAAAACGATGATGATAAAATCAAGAGGAGAAAATAGAATGAGATATATATATATTATTCATTTCACTTTTACCGCGAACGTTATGAAATTTCTTCAAGCATAAAAAAAAAGAACAAATTTCCCAAGTTTTTCTTCAATCATTCTACTTGTATAAAAATTATTTTTATTATTTACTTTTAGTTCCCAACTCTGTTAACTTCAAAGTTTAAAGAATTCCTCTTATTTATTAGGTGTAGTACCTATTACAAGAAAGAAACCAATTTATTAAAAGTTATACAACTCGCGCATTATTGTTGCTCATAATATATAAAAGCATCACTGCAATTATTATCGTCACAAATTTTTTTTTTACGTAATAAATATATAATTTTCTTTTAATTAAAAAAAAGAAAAAATAAATAAAACTATTTGTGCACTGAAAAAAATTTTTATTTGATACAAATAATGAAATTGACTATTATCAAATAAATATTTTTTTTTATCAAAATAAAATTTATTTAATACAAAAAATATTTATTTG
>JUFY01016854.1:0-35901 GCA_001855655.1 Leptopilina clavipes | reverse complement strand
TAATTAATTGAACTAAAATTAATTAATTTTAAATATTTCAGTTACATAGTTTAATTATTATAATTAATTTTATTAATTAAATTAATACCCTTAATAGCACGTAATATTGCAGCAATATTTACAAAATTGACGATATTTCTGTAATATTGCAAAGATTACAAAAAGATTATCAAAAAAAATATTAATTAATAATTGTTCGTATTAGATTTTTAGTTGAGACTTGTGAATAATATTAGAAAAGGATAGATAATTTACTTAAATATGAATTTAAATTATAAAATATTTTTTCAGAAACACTCGAAGGTCACAATCTTTGTTTTCGTTCTGAGGGGAACAATGGACTAGGCTCAATAAGTAAGTCATGACCTTTAATAGCCCTTGTGTATCAAAATTTACACTATTACAAATTATTCTTCAAAATTTTTTCAATTTAAAAGTTTTTATTTATTTGTACTATATAAATAATGTCCTTGACATTATATGAAGTATAAATCTAATAAAAATAATTTAAAGTTTCTTGTACCGCTGAATAATTTTAGTGATTTTTTTTCTTAATATTTACCTTAAAACAGCAATTTAAAAAAAATTGTTTGCAAATTTTTTAATTTATTATTAATTATTATTATCATTAATCAAAAAAATAGTTGATCGATACTACCATTGTTTTTAATTAGTATTTTTGTAATAATTTTTGTGTTAATTTTTTGTATTAATTTTTTATTAATATTTGTATTAATTTTTGTATTAATTTTTGTGTTAATTTTTGTATTAATATTTGTATATTAATTTTTGTATTAATCAATATGTTAATTTTTGTATTAATTTTTTATTAATATTTGTATTAATTTTTGTGTTAATTTTTGTATTAATTTTTGTGTTAATTTTTGTGTTAATTTTTGTATTAATTTTTGTATTAATTTTTGTATTAATTTTTGTACTAATTGAAATGATATTTGCTAATTAATACTGTAATTTTCAACGGTAAGAACCTTTTCAATTTCTTGGAAATGATTATTTTACCAAAGATATTTTTATTTATGTTTAAATTTTTAAATAATAAGATTTGTTAATTTAATTGATTGATGGTTATTGTCGCATATTATATTAGTGGCGCCGATTATTATAATGAGTGCCCCAATTTGGACTAATTTTCTAATAGTTCCCGTTACTCTATTTCTAATTGGAAAATTAGCGCCTTCTTTCGAAGCCACATGTCACGTTCTCCTTTCAATCATAAATTATAAACAAGCTTAAAGAAAATAGTTTCCTAATTGATCATTATTAACAACAATGAGTTATTAAATCATGATTCGTAACACCTGAGAGGTTATTTATTTCTTTTTAGAAAAAAAAGTAAAAAATACTTGTTCTATAGAAATAAATTTGTTACTTCCTTTACTTTTGTTTCCTTATTTTTCTTTTCTTTATTTTTAGAATAAAAGTTTAATATGCTTCTTTAAAAAAAAAAATTTCCAATTTGAACTTTTAAGGGCATGTCAAAGTCGTTAAGATTGTAGCTCAGTACAAAAATCGCAACGACTTTGACATGCCCTTAATATTTTAATTAATTAAAATTAACTAAAAATAATTCAAAAAATTCTTTTTTGAAGAAAATAGTACCTTATGTCTAATTGAAGCTAAAAAATGTATTATTGTAACTTCAATTATTGAAGTTGCAAATGAAACATATAGTGAAAAAGGTTTAATAATTGAGAATAGTGATGTATAGAAAATAAAGCGTTATTTTATGGAAAATGAATAAAAAATTGAGGATTGTGGAGCACGTGCATATATAATGTATATAATAAATTCCGAGAAGAGAGGAGAATTTCGTGCGCTGTTGATAATAATAATCTCGAAGTAAAGGACCCGCTTAGCATACGTGTAATTTGGCGTTTAAGACAATTTCCAACAAGACGTGTGTGATGTGTGTCCCATAGGCAAAATACAGTCAGTCGTATCCCTCTCTTCATGGTTCACCACTGAAAAATGTTGTAATTTTCATATAATATTCAAAACAAACGCGAGAGATATATATTCATCTCTCTTGGGCTCATCTTCCTTAAGGTTCCGCCAAAAGACATAATCGCATCTTGAGGAGGACGACCCTTATAATTAATTCTTCCTTTTCACAATCCTATTTACATCCATATATACTAATCTTCTGATTTTCAAAATGTCTATCTTTTAGCTGCATATATATATTCATCCACAATCATATAGATTTGAAGGTGCCACATTTTGAATATCTCAGAGCGATTTCTTCCTTTTTTTTCATTCTAAATTGTATAGACGGTTCCAAACTTATCATTTTCATATTAAAAAGTCCTTAAAGTAATTTTTGCGAATTTAAAAAACTGTTTTTTGTTTTTATTATTTCTGTACGGTCCTTTAAATGCAACTTGATGGTTGTTTTTGTCATTTTTCCCCCTGGAAACAATTTTCCATTTTGATGATCAAATTCACCCTACTAAATTATTTATTTATAAATTTTATTTCTTCCAAATTAATTTCATTTCTTCCAAATAAATTTTATTTCTTCCAAATGAATTTTATTTCTTCCAAATAAATTTTATTTCTTCCAAATGAATTTTATTTCTTCAAAATAAATTATATTTCTTCCAAATGGATTTTATTTCTTCCAAATAAATTTTATTTCTTCCAAATAAATTTTATTTCTTCCAAATGAATTTTATTGCTTCCAAATAAATTTTATTTCTTCCAAATGAATTTTATTTTTTCCAAATAAATTTCATTTCTTCCAAATAAATTTTATTTCTTCCAAATAAATAGTTTAGTAGGTTGTTGTTTTCTCTGGCTGTTGAAACTATATGTATAAATTTTGTGAAATATTTATACATATAAACTTTGCGTGAAATATTTACACACTTTGCTATATATATAGTGAAGAAAGAGAAAATTATTTCTCGTAAAGAAAAGACGTTGAAAAAAAAAATTGAGGGCGAAAATAACGCCAGCGGAGAAAAAGATATTTGTGTGCGGAAATTATTTGCATGAATCGAGGTCTGCTCTGAGGGCGTGTCTGTGTTTTTTGACGAAACCGTTTTTCAGAGAATGCCCTCACAAAAATTAAGGTCCAATATACAAAATTATGAGATTTACATTATTGGTTGCCCCATTAAAGTATTAGTCGTCAAGGAAAACATTTTTTTTTTTATCGTAAATTATTTAAAGCTCGAGTTCCATGGACACGATTATGATAATTTAGTTTTTATTTTCTTATCTAGAGAATAGGGCAGAAAAAAATTTTCTTACTTCTTTGTAGAGAAATTATTTTATTTTACTTTTGGAATTTTTTTCCATATTTCTTTCTTTCTGACTTTTTAATAACTTTTCTGTAATATTTAATTCCTTTTCTTTCATTTCTTCTTCTTCTTCTTCTTCTTCTTCTTTTGCTTTTTACTTCTGGACCAATTTCGATTTTGGATGAATTTTTTTTAGGAACTGATTTTCTCTCTTCTTTTTCAATTATTGATTTCTTTAGATTTCTTGTTCGATAATTTTCAGTCTCTGAAACGAAAATCGAAGGGGAAGGGGGTTCGCTGCAGAATACAAAACCCACGATCATGGTCATTTCTTCAACCCATGGGGTGAGTGTGCTGGGGGCCAAGAGAGAGAGAGAGAGAGAGAGAGAGAGAGTAGGAGAGTCAAGGCGAGTCATAACTCTTTGTAATAGCTAATATCTCACAACAGTCGTATAAATGTGAATCGGTTACTAGTTAGTACATACATGTTAGGAAGATTTATCGTCGTTGGACAGCAGCAACGTCAGCAACAGTAGTATTAGAGAGAGAAAAAAAAAGTTTTAGAGAGGGACAAGGAAAACATTACAATTCTCTTCAGACTCTCCTCTCGCCTATTAAAATCCACTTTTAATCGTTCGCATCTAATTGCTCACCTATTAGATTGTCTCTTCAGGGCACATTCACAAGTGGAATGTGTCGGCGAACTCGAACAAAAATTCGATATTTTTGTGCGAAAAGAAGAAAAAAAAGAGAGAAAACGAAGAAGAAGAAGAAGAAGAAAATGTTCGATGTTCAATTTACACCTCGCGATTGTATCAGTTCACGAGGCGTAATTATATTGCGACTTGAACACGAGCTTCAATTTAATGTTGCGAATCAGTTATTATACAGTAGGATCTATTATCAGCAATATCAGACGCAAGATTGATAATATGTAATCCGCTAATGTGAGATAAGTTGTTCGCAATGAATAACATTAGAATTAATTTATATTTTCAGTCCTACATAAAGAATCATTGTTGAGTATTTTGCATTATTTATTATTGCTGTCGGGGAAAATTATAATTTTCGTTGTCCTGTCTTAAAACTTATCGAAGCAATTTTTTACAACTCAAAAACTACGAAAGTACTACAAGACTACCGTGAAAATTTTTGTTGTAATTGAAAACGGATTTTTTCGAACCTAATAGCAAAAAATTTTTAACTGGTTGAAAGGCTTTGTTCCCTCTTAAACGTTTCCAATTTTTTTTTACTCAAAAACTACAAAGCTACTTCAAAAAATTCCTCCCAATTGGAAATTGGTTTTTTCTTATCTAATGGCAAACGGATGGATTATTACCGATTTCTTACCGGTTTGCAAGCTCTGCCTCCTCTTAAAACGGTTCGAAATTGTTTTTTACACTCAAAACTACAAAACTACTTTTAAACCAATGTTTAAAAAAATTTATTTCTCATTAAAAATGAATTTTTTCCGCATCTAATAGCAAAAAACTAGTTTCCTACCATTTATAACGGTTTGAAAGGCTTTGTTCCCTGTTAAAAATTTGCAAAGTAGTTTCTTAAACTCAAAAAATACAAAACTACTTGTAGCCTAACCATTAAAAAATTTTTTTCTCTTGAAAATGAATTATTTCTCATTTATTTCCAATCGGTTAGTTCAGTACCACTTGTAACTAGTCTAAAAGCTTTGCTACCTCTTATAACGTTTTGAAATAGTTTCTTACACTCAAAAACTACAAAACTACTTTTGGACCAATCTTTAAAAAAATTTCTTTCCACTTAAAAATTTATTTTTTCGCTTCTAATAGCAAAAAAATTTGTTTACTACCATTTAAAACTGGTTTGAAGGTTTCAATCTTTCAATGCCTCTTAAAATTATTCAAAGTAGTTTCTTCCACTCAAAAACTACAAAAGTTGTTGTGGACACCTTCCATTAGAAAATTTTTTCCCATTTGAAAATGAATTATTTTTCATCTTATGGTAAACAGCTGGATTATTAGCATTTCCTACTGGTTTGCAATCTCTGTTTCTTCTTAAACCGTTTCAAATTACTTTCCTAGACTCAAAAACTACAAAATATTTTTGAAACAATGTTTAAAAAAATTTCTTTTCAGTTGGAAATAAATTTTTTTGCATTTAATAGCAAAATGCTTGTAAATTACCATTTATAACTGACTTAAAAGCTTTGTTTCCTCTTAAAAACTTTTCAATCATAGTTTCTTACACTCAAAAACTACAAAACTACTTTTGGATCAATCTTTAAAAGAACATTTTTCTACTTTAAAATGGATTTTTTTTTGCATCTAATACCAAAAAAATTGTTTACTACCATTTATAATTGGTTAAAAAGTTTTGATACCTCTTAAAATTACTCAAAGTAGTTTTTTACACTCAAAAACGAGCTCAAAAGCTACAATTAATTTGCAATAAATTTTCTGTATTATTTAATAAAAATGTTAATTTATTTATGATGTATTAATAATTGTTCGTATTAAATTTTTAGTTATCTTGTAAATAATATTAGAAAAGGATGGATAATTTACTTAAATATGAATTTAAATTATAAAATATTTTTTCAGAGACACTCGATGGTCACAATGTTTGTTTACGTTCTGAGGGGAACAATGGACCGGGCTCAACAAGTAAGTCATGACCTTTAATAGCCCTTGTATATCAAAATTTAAATTTACACTATATTACAAATTATTCTTCAAAATTTTTCTAATTTAAAAGTTTTTATTTATTTGTACTATATAAATAATGTCTTTGACATTATATGAAGTATAAATCTAATAAAAATAATTTAAAGTATCTTGTACCGCTGAATAATTTTGGTGATTTTTTTTTTCTTAATATTTCCCTTAAAACAGCAATTTAAAAAAAATTGTTTGTTGCAAATTTTTGAATTTATTATTGACTATTATTATCATTAATCAAAAAAATAGTTGATCGATACACCCATAGTTTTTAATTAGTTTCAATATTAATTTATTAATTTCTTACACTTAAAAATTGCAAAACTACATTTACAAAAATTTCTTTTCACTTAGAAATGAATTTTTTGTATCTAATAGCAAAATGCTTGGAAATTACAATTTATTTAAAAGCTTTGTTTCCTCTTCGAAACTTTTCAATACAGTTTCTTACACTCAAAAACTACAAAACTACTTTTGGATCAATCTTTAAAAAAATTTCTTTCCACTTGAAAATTGATTTTTTCGCTTCTAATAGCAAAAAAATTTGTTTACTGTCATTTAAAACTGGTTTAAGGTTTCAATACCTCATAAAATTATTCAAAGTAGTTTTTTCCGCTCAAAAGCTACAAAAATTGTTGGAGACCAACCATTAAAAAATTCTCCCTGATTGCTTGATTGTAGTTTCTCTCGAAAATGGTCACTTTAATCGCTGGTATCTTCAAAGAACGTTAGATGTTTAGAAAAAAAAAAAAAAAATTCGTAACAATTTGACTTTCACAAGAATGTTGACATGCAAGGTCATTGTTTGAAGAAAGGAATTCTGAACTTCAGGGTAATAGTTTTAGGTTGTATCGTGTATATATATATATAAGACAGACAGACGGGACAGGCAGACAGACAGAAACACTAGGAATGGAATTTCGTGGGTGGATCGAAGCTGAAGAAATGTCCTCGGGCTTCTTGGTAGGCCGGGAATAATTGTACTGAAAACAGGACGTTGCCATTTTGCTCAGGGCTGCCACCTCGATCATTGTAATTAAGGTTTCTTTTGAGCAGACCTCAAATACAGTACGTTGTTGTCGGCGGGGACCCGGGGGTGTGGAGGGAAAGAGAGAGAATGAAACTTCTTTTCGAAAAACTTCGTGACGACCTGAATTCGTCGAATCGACAAGCGGCCCTTGATGGACGAGTTGGAATTTCGTAGGTGGTTCCATCAAAGATGTCCCGAAGCACTTACCAGGATTTCCTTTCCTGTACGCTCTCCTCTCTTAAATAAACTTAAGTGGAATGGCGGGAGGAGGTGAAGGAGAGAAAAAAACCGACGTGCTGCACAAAGGCTTGTAAAAAAGACGAGGAATTTTTTAAACTCCTTCAAAAACAGTTTCAGGGGACAAAATATATGAGAGAGAGACAGAGAGAGAGAGAGAGAGAGAGAGAGAGAGAGAGAAAACTGGAGCAAATAATCTTCCAAAGGAGAAATTACCAGCAGATTTACATATAAGGAAAATAATTTTTTTCCACATTGATCTAATTTTTAAACAAATGGTACATTTTTAATTTCAACAGAAAATAATTTTTTTCAGTTTATGTCAAATTAAATTAAATTGACGAATGTAATTTTTTCTGAAATGGAAATTAAATTGAATAATGTAGACACCATGCTTAATCTTGACTTATCAGTTTTGAAATCGAGCGAGGGAAAAAAAATAATTAAAAGAGAAAAAAAAATGAGAAAGAAAGAAGTCGAAGTTGCACGTTTACATTTAAGTTTACGAGTCGTGTGGGCGTTAAGTAAATTATTCGCCTATCGTGACTTTTAAAAGCCCACTGCGAAATGCCCACCGAAGCCAATTAGGTCTTCTCCGATTATGGTCGCGACCTAATCGACTCGATAACTCGTAAAAACTCATTCCACGAATTTCACCCCAAAAAATAAGTAAATTCTCTCGTATAATTTTTTTTTTTGTTTTAATAACTTAAGTTTATTATTTAAATAAAACTTGCGACATTGTTATACAAGAATCATATCTACAGAAAAATAAAAGTACAAAGTTATAATTTATATGCAGTAGTCAGTAAATGTGTTCGCGATGATAATCTCATTTTAATTAAAATTATTATAGTTTTTTGTATTTTCAATTTTTCCCCCTTTTTTCCCACCTCGTCGAATTAAAAATTTTCCTGTTTTTAAATTTTTTTATGACGAAAATTATTTTATGATCTTTTTCGAAATTTAGTTTAAAATGAAATTTGGTTAATTAAAAATTAATTTAATTAGTTAAGTAGAAGGTTTCTTTTTTTCTTCAAATGAAAATAAAAATTAAAAAATTAGAAGAAAAATCATTAGAAAAATTCGACGAGAGGAAAAAAAATGATAAAAGAAAATACAAAATGAGTATAATGAAATCGCCAAAAGCTGCCAAAGATACAAGGCACGACAAATTGCTGCACAGAAGCAAAAAATTTTTTTCACAATACATTTGACATGGAAGTTTTTTTTTTTGGAGAACGATTACAAGTCGATAAAAATTTTTCCATTTGTTTGTTTTCTTTTTTTAATTACGTTACGTAAACGCTTTTGATGATACATGCTTGTGGCACTAAGACTCGTGAAGAAATTTTTCTTTATGTTTTGAAAAAGTTATCAGAAATATGCAAAAAGATTGTTCATTGTAGAAAAAAGATTTAAAAAAATTTTTTTTATCAGTCCATTTAATTTTCAATGCATTTGTGCGGCTTTAATTTTTTATTATTTTTTTGTTTATTTTTTTGTTTATTTTTTTACTGTTCTCGTTTTTTATTTTTATTTTATTCAAGTAATGATTTTTTATATTTGATAAAAATAATAAAAAATTTTTTTACTTTGAAACGAGCGTTGGAATTATTTAATTAACAATATTAATATTAATGCAAAAATTGTTAATTAATTATTCAGTTCAAGTGCTTAGGCATTATTATTAAATTCACAATCACTTGTTGCCACGAGCGGAGTATCTGCGTGCCTTAAATCTAGTAATAATAAATTTTAATCATCTTAGTGTAATACAGATAAAAAATACAAATCTTCGGTTAATTCGCATTTTATTTACCATTTTCTTTTTTTTTCCTTCTTTTTTCTATATTCGTTTCACAAACACAATTTTTTTTATAAGAAACTAAAAACACGAAGTAAAATATAACGACTAATCTCAACAATTTTTTTTCGACATTTTTTAATTTTCGAAATCAGACTCTTTTTTTTTTTTTCTTTGAAATTTTAGAAAAATTGAATTTTTTTTTTCATAAAGTGACAACAACAACAGATTATCACGGCGTGTGCGACGTATATTAATTAATTTTCATGTACGTTAGCTTTGAATCTATGCGCACTACCTACAATATATAAATACTTTCTATGTATATTTATAGATATTTGGCGTGACTCGTAAAATTGGTAAATGTGTGGAGTCTTGGAAGTAAAATGCTTCTGCACGACTTGATTTCCACGGTGTTAATTCTATTTGAAAATTATTCGAATTGAATCATTGTCAAACGATATTGTTAAAGAAAACAAAAAAGCTTGGTTGACACAAAGTTCAATGAATTTCCTGCTTCATCCCCTTGGAAATAATATAATCGTAGGCGGCTTAGAAAAATTATTCCAAATATAAGAATTATTTTCAATAGGTAAACACCATAAACGATAATTAAAAATTTATTTTCGATATATTGATCGAAAAATTTAATTCGACAATTACGGTTGTCGAATAACAGAGAGCGACTAAAAATGTATCATCTTTATCTTTAACTTTTGTCACGATTGTGTTTTCTGAATTCTTTCGCATTTAACATATTTACAATACACAATCAAGACAAATTTGACATTAAATAAAAATTAAAAAAAAAAAGAATAAAATATCAAGGTACAAATACATATCGCTCCGTATATTTAAAATATACGTAAAAATAGAATTAATCAGCCAATTAAGTTTTTTCTATGTATTCGGTCCCTGCCATTTTAGGCACAAAACATTTCTCGGATTGTATTTTTTTTTTTTTTTAGAAATTTTTAATCACAACGAGATACGTCGATGGCCCTTTAAATATTTCACTTTTTACAAGTATAGAATCCAACACTTAATTGTTTTTCCTTCTTTTTGAACGGTGTCGAGACTAACAAAATTAAAAACAGTTAACGGAGTGAATTATTCTACATTAAAGGCATTGTATTAAAAATCATCAAGTAAATTTAGAGAATATAAATATACTTTGTTGATTATGGTCAATATTAACGCGCGAATTATGAGAGATTAATTAGTTTTACAAGAAATCGGTATTCGAGGATCGAATTTTTTTTCCAAAAATGTATAAAACAAGGAGAATTTTAAATGAATTGTAATTAATAATAATGTAATTAAGTACAATTATTATCGTACAAGAAGTAAAGAAGAAAAACTTATTTTTTAATTTTTTGGAATTGGAAGTATATTTTTTTGTTTGAAACTAAATTTTCCATTTTTGTAATGTAACGAGATTAATTAATTATAATTTAATAGTTAATTAATCAATTAAATTTATTTAATAATCAATCAAATAGATATTTAATAGGTAATTAAATAAATATTTAATAATTTATTAAATAAATAATAGTGATGAATAATTGATTGATTGGATTATCAAATCAATTAGTTGCTTTAAATTTGTTTGATCAGTTTGATTTGTACTGGTCAGTTAATTTTTTCCTTGTGAAAAAGTGATCCTCGAAACGATTCTTCAACTAGAATGAAAAACAATAAATAAGGGAAGTTTCTGAAAGCAATTAAAATCTCAATAAGAGAGGATTTGACCTAAACTGGTGGCAAAGCCCAAAGAGTTGCCGTTTTGTCAGCGGATGTGCTCAGGAATGAAAATTCCGTCGGATGCCAACGTCCAGAAATTACTTTGTCTTGATGTTGCGCAACAACGACACTCGGTAGTGGCATCGTTAAGTCACCTGGGAGAAAAATTAAATAGTCATTAATAATAATAATTAATTAATTAAATAGTCATTAATAATAATAATTATTATTAATTGTAATTTTTTGTTTTAATTTAGTTAATCATTAAATAATTTTTTTGTTAATTTAATTAACTATTATGTAAATTTTTTGTTAATTTAATTAACAATTTAATAAATTGTTTGTTAATTTAATTATTTGAAATTGAACTATAAATCAAATATTAAAGATTTAAAGCGAATGTTTGAAAATTTTTAACTCGGGGGGAAAATTGAAAATTAGGAAAGTGTTTAAATTTGGAAAATTGGATTTTTCCGCCAGGGTGATTTTTTTTTAATATTATAAAAAATTTGATATGGTTGGAAGAAAGAAATTACCTTGTAGATCCGTTAGAACAAGTTTATTATCGTATCCTCCAGTGAGAAGATAATAGGCTGAGGGTGAGAAACGTATACTTCTGATATCCGAGGAATGAGGTTTGAAGCACTGAACAGTTCTTCCGCCCCGAATATCGAAAAGAACGCAACTGCTGTCCTCGTGGCCCGAGACTAAAAGTCGTCCTGAAGGATCCACGCACACGGCAGCCACTGCACTGCCAACCTGGAAAAAATAATTTAGAAATCAGAAAAATAGAAAAATAGAAAAGTTAACAACAAAAATTCAAAGAAATTCACATCAAAAAGGTGAGAAGATTATTTAAGAAGAAGAAGAAATGTTATAAAGTAATACAAAAGGAATTACAGTATTTGTCTGAAGAAGTGGAAAAATAATTTACCAGTTGAAAAAATAATTTACTGGTTGGAAAAATAATTTACTTTTTGGAAAAATAATTTACTGGTTGGAAAAATAATTTACTAGTTGGAAAAATAATTTACTAGTTGGAAAAATAATTTACTAGTTGGAAAAATAATTTACTAGTTGGAAAAATAATTTACTAGTTAAAAAAATAATTTACTAGTTGAAAAAATAATTCACTAGTTGAAAAAATAATTTACTAGTTGAAAAAATAATTCACTAGTTGAAAAAATAATTTACCTTGCTGCCGGGTACGGTTGCTGGTGTAACCATATTGACGCAGCCTCTCGTTCTGAGATCCCAGAATCTCACTGTTTTATCCTGTGCTCCACTGACAAACATTGCACCTCCCCAATTATAAAGTGACAAAACGTGTCCACTGTGACCGCTCAGAGCTTGGAATGGTGTTCCGGTTGCACAATCGGTCACATAAATTTTACAATCTCCAGCTCCTCCACTGATAAGGAGACTAGATTTGTTTGAGGTGTCCTCAAGGAAGCAAAGGTCACGAACTGTACCATCATGCATTGTTAACTCGACTTCTTGACCTGAAATTTTACAATTTTTATATTTGATTATTTTTATCAATAGTGTTTTATGTTTAAAAAAATATTCCATCAGGGGAAATTTTATTTTCAAGTAGAAAAAGTATTTATAGTCAGCCAAAGATTTTTCAAAAAGAAAAAATACCAATGGCAATGAAAATTATATTTTTAAGTAGTAAAAGGACTTTTGGTCAGACATGGTTCTCCTTTTAAAGTAGAAAAAGATCTATAGTCAGAGGAAACTATTTCTGAGTAGAAAAAGTGGATTTAGTCAGCCAAAATTCGCTTTGAAGTAGAGAAAATATCAGGTCAGAGAAAAATCATATTTTTAAGTAGAAAAAGAAAGTTTAGTCAGACAAATATTGCTTTATAAGTTGTGGGTAGAGAAAAAAAATTTTTGAAGTAGAAAAAGAAGTTATTGTCAGCCAAAGATAACTTTCAAGAAAAAAAATACCAATGTTACAAAAAATAGTATTTTTAAGTAGAAAAAGTGATCTTTGGTCAGACAAAGTTTCTTTTTTAGTAGAAAAAGGTTCCAAGTCAAAGGAAATTTTATTTTTAAGTAGAAAAAGCAGATTTAGTCAGACAAACTTCGCTTTGAAGTAGAGAAAATATCAGGTCAGAGAAAAATAACATTTTTAAGTAGAAAAAGAAAGTTTAGTCAGACAAATATTGCTTTTTAGTGGAGAAAAGTTGTCGGTAGAGAAAAAAATTTTTTGAAGTAGAAAAAGAAGTTATTGTCAGCCAAAGATAACTTTCAAGAAAAATAATGCCAATGTCACAAAAAATGGAATTTTTAAGTAGAAAAAGTGATCTTTGGTCAGACAAAGTTTCTTTTTGAGTAGAAAAAAATCCCCAGTCAAATGAAGCTTTATTTTTAAGTAGAAAAAGAAAGTTTAGTCCGACCAATATTTCTTTGCAAATAAAAAACAATTTCATAAAGAGGAGAATTTCATTTATAAGTAGAATAAATCGTTTTTGGTCAGACATTTTTTTAATCAGAGAAAAATGTCATCAATTTATGTTTACAAGTAGAAACCTAAGTTTTTCGTCAGACAAAATGTTAAAATATTTTAAAGTATCTCAAAATAATACTTACAAAAACTAATAATTAATTTTTGGATTCAATTAAATTAATTAAAATTAATGAAATTCTCTAAAATTCAACTTCCAACTAAACGTCTAATAGAAGAAGTTTTTTTCTTTCGTTGAACATACCCACATTAAACTTTCTTTTTTCTAAGATTACAAATACATTTTATTACTTTATATACATGACAACTTTCTTCTATAAAAAACATTATTCGCTATGAAAAAAAAGAATTCTAATTCTAAATTATTTCACAATCATTTTACTTATATTATTCGCGCAAAATTGAAGTTAATGTTTAATGTCTTTTACACAGAAAATGAGCGAAAGTTGAACCTCTGACATGAGTATACTTTGAAAATTATTGTGTCCAGACATAGTGCAAAACTGAATTGTTATTTTCCCCGGGTAATAGGATTCTGAACTTTTGAACTTGTGAATTATTGTCAAACACAAGAATACTTTCTAAAAGTTTCACGATTTCAAAAAATTGTAATTATTTTTTTTTTATTACGTTACCTTCGAGATTTGATGTATCAGCATTGAAGCGCATTAATTTCACTGTTTTGTCATTACTTCCGGTTGCCATCAGGTGACCATCGGGAGTCCAAGCCATACAATAAATCGAACCTTTATGATGTTTTGTTCTTTTGAACAAAACTGTCGGTTGGTATGTCTGATGATCTTCCCTGAAAACATTAAATTTGCATTAAAAAATATTTTCTATTTCAATAATGATAATAATAATGTTATTAATAATAATAATAATAATAATAATAATATTAATAATAATAATAATAATAATAATGATAATTATTTATTTATTTATTTCGAGAGTATAATTTAATTAAGAAAAGAAACAGTCGAGAATTGTTGAAAAGAAAAAAAAATTGCAAATAAATGGAAAATAATTTCGAATATTAAAAGCTATCGACTTAAATTCTCGAATGGTTATTATTCCTTTCACTAAAGAGCATCTTATTTTTCTCAAATCTTCTATACGCACCGGATATTCTCAGCAATTACTTTCCACGTGAATCAAGCACATATTTTCCCAACCTTTCCCTTGTTTAGCTCAATATGATTAAAACGAGTTCAATTTTCATATTACTTTTTCCATTTAATTTACAACTCTTACGTTAACGTATGAATTATACTTTCTTTAAAATTTTATTTCACCATTTTTCCTCAATTATTATAAAAATAATTATTAATAAATCCGAGAAGGTTCGTTAAACTTATTTAATTAAACATTATAAAGAATATATAAAAAATAATCTTTTCCTAATTCTGAATAGAAATTTTTATACATATGTATATTTTAATATATGTATGTACAAATAATATAATAATTATATAAAATTGATATACAGTGTAATATTATAATAATGTATGTTTAAAAAATTTTAGTTTCTTTCACTTATAAGGATATTTTAAACAATAATCTATAATATAAATCTTGAAAGAATTAATGTTAATAATTTAACGATCCAAATAAATCGGTGAAACAATGAAAAAAATTTTTTTATTTGCCAAGAAAGATTTATATGGTTTTTTTTATAGTGTATTATAGGAATAACATAAATTCGCAGTCATATGAATAAATCATCATTATTTAGCATTTCTGAACTTTCTCCTCTATATTTTCATATTTTTGTGTTTCATATATATGTTACGCTTCGAAAAAAAAGAATTTAGATTCTGGACCACTTTCAAAAAAAAAAAAAAAATGAAAAAAAATTTCAACAATGTCCCCCACCCCCCCACCTAAGAGAAATCGAAACAATCAATGAATCTAATCGATTTCGTGTGGCGTAACGTAATGATTACACGGATCGAGGATTCCACAATTTCGAAGAAAACGAAAGTCTATCATTTCCCTTTTTTTTCGTAATGTCCGAAAAAAAGAAGAATTCAATTAAAAATGTAGACAAATATTGTCATTCCAGTGTCCAGTGTTTCACTGTTTCATTTATAGATGCAATTAAATTAAAATATTTACAAAATTTATCAAAATAGTTTCTCATCTAATAATTTTCTTGATTTCATAATGTAATTATGATTCACAGTTTTAATTGTTCGATAATTTTAATAATTTTATGATTCAATGATTTTCTTTCTTTAATAATTTTTATTTTGCTCGATAATATTTTTTATTGCATAATATTTATCATTATATAATTATTATTCTTACATAATTATTATTATTTCATAATTATTATTATTTCATAATTATTATGACTGAATAATTGATTTTTTATTAATTTTTATTTTTATAATAAATAATCACTGATGTGAAATTTGTCTGACAAGTGCGGATTTTTATTTCGTAAAAAATGCCCCTATCTTTGTAATTTACAATTTTATTGCATATTTTTTGTCAATTAACAAGAAAACTAAATTTGAAATACAAATTAAATTGTAAATTTTGAAGAATAATATTAAGATCATTTCGTACAATTTCATGTCGAGTAATATTCATGTTAATTTAAGGCATTAATATTTGCCAAACTAGTTTTTTATCGTTTCATTTTGCCATTTAAAAGAAAGTGATGGTATCTTTAAATTCAAAGGAGAATAAAAAGTACACATTTTAAAAGCAAATAAAAAAAAAAATTTATTCGAAAACGATTCACGAACGATCGAAAGTTGGTACTTATCAATCTTTAATAAGTAGTATATTAAATCCAGTAAGAAAACGAAACTGAATTTGATTTTTGTTTTAATAAAAAGAAATTATCTTTCGTATTTTTTTTCCTTAGATAATTTTTTTAAATTGTAAATTATTCCTAGAAATAAAAAAATGACGAATTTTTCGTTTCGAGAGAAATAGAATTATCAGATTAAATATTAAATATTTATTTATTTGTTGCGACGATTTTAAAAAATGAGGGAATAAAATTATGAAACTTAGAGAAAAAGCATTTTTAACGGGAATTCAAGATTTCTAACAATTGACATCATTCGTGACATCTTTTCAAATCAAGAAAGATTGATTTCCCTAAACGGCAGATGCCAAACACAATTTCCAATGAATTTTACATATATTTATATTAATTTCTCAGCACTGAAATTACTTCAAGTGCTTTATACATGTATTTAACGTTTAAAGTTTTATTTTTATTCTTTTTAAATTTATATTCAACTTTCTCTTTAAAAGCAAATTTCTCCATTGTTGCGATTCATGTTTTTCAAAATTTAATTCTTAATTTGACATATTGTGGCAAAAAATACTTTTCAAATACTGTCAATTAGGGAATATTTTTTAATTTATAGTTTTTCTGTTTTAAACTGACTTTTATTGCTTATTGTAACCATGACAACGGTTACCATGGTATCAGTTACGCTAGCAACTGATACTATAGCAATGGTTACCATGGAAATAGTTATCTTAGCAACCGTTACTGCAGCAGAGACTATCTTAGCAACCGTTACTATAGCAACGACTACCATAGCAACGGTTACCAAGGTAACAGTTACTATAGCAACTTTTTCCATAGCAACGGTTACCATGGTAACAGTTACCTTAGCGACAGTTACCATAGCAACCACACCCTAGCAACGGTCACTATGATAACTGTTATCGTAGTAACAGGCACGAAATCCTCTATTGGAGAGGCTGTGTTTTATAAATTCTAATAAAATAAAACACTAATTTAAAAAAAAATTCTTACCGAACATCGTTGAGTTTTGGATAGGCGCATATTCTAAGGGTTTTTGAATTTGATCCAACTGCGTAGAGTTTCCCATGGGGATGAAATTCTGCACAGCGAACGGCTTGAACATCTTCGAGAGCGGTAATCGGGATAAATCTTGGTCGACCCCCATTGCTACTTCCATTACTCACGTCCAAATCCGGTCTTGGCTCCTGCTAGAAAAAGCAACAACAAAAAAATCATATATTAGAAACCAATTTTTTTCTTAATTGAAATTATATTCTTTCTATTGCAAATTCCACGGGTAGAAATTCAATCGAAAGAATCACAATTTTAACTACGAGAGTTCTTTAAAGAAAAATCCACCGTTACTTTTGTATTATTTATGCAAGTTCGTTCACTTAGGTACCTAATATCGCGAATCAACGTTAATATTGTAATTAATTTCAAAAAAAATTTTATAATTACACTACCTTGAGTGTTAAATGGACTTTTTAAGAACTTGAAATTTAATAATTTTCTTATACAAGTTCCGAATGATGAAGGAAACAAAAAACGAAGAAATTAAATACACGCTCGAGTTTTTTAAGAACTCCAAATTCAATAATTTTCTTATACAAGTTCCGAATGAAAGGAACAAAAAAATGAAGGAATTAAATGTCTTAAATTAAATACACGCTCGAGTGTGTATTTTTTTTCTTCTTTTTTTTTTGATGCAAGAATGCATCCTCTAACTTTGATTTTGCACAACGGAACTTGGGCACGCTTTTACTTTCAATTTCCATCAGTGTATGTACACGTGAACTGACCAGCCTATCAGATGCGCGATTATCATCTTGGCGAATCCATTACCAAAGCAAATGAGAGGCAAGTTGTTCTCTTGGCAGCCAGTGCAAGACGAACTTTTTAATTCTTCTTAATAATGCGTACTTTAATAAAAAAAGAAAGAAAAGAAAAACACTTTATATACGCACCGAGTATTAACGGTATTTCCCTGAGAGTCAAGTTTTTATATAAAAATGTGATGTATACATTATTTTCTCCACTTTAGTTAATTTCAATAATTTTCCTTCATATCATAAAATAATGTTTTCCGTATAAATACACATTTATGAAAAGAAAAAAAGAAAAATTGAGATTATAATATAATAGTAATGCAATTAATTTACAGTTTTCTTTCAGGACTGGCTTGAAAAATAATTGTGAATTCAATCAATGCTAATCTATTCAATATTATAATCGAACAAAAATTTTACATGGCATCTATTTTGAAACATTCCAATATTTTATTTTACGAGACAATTATAATTTGTATATTACAATTGATAAAATGATAAAATTAATAAAATATAATTACAAAAACATTATTATATTGTTTTTGCAATTATAACAATAATAATTATTATAACAGACTATTATAATTTCTGTCTCATAATAATTGATAGAATTAATAATATATTCTTGTTTTGTAATTCCAATTTATGAAATTAATAGTACAAATTAAATATTTTACAATTATAATTAATAAAATTAATTATATATAATAATTATGATTGTTTTAGTTTATCACCGCAAGATAATGCCGCTTTAAGATCGAGGATGACTACTGATACTAATCACACCTGAGTTACTGTAAGTTTAAAATATTTTATAATATATTTCAATTTAATTTAATGTTTTTCATATTTTATATTACATTGTTATTATTATCATTATTATTGCTATTATTATAAATTGTAATTGAATCAATAATTTCTACAGTTGAGGCTGAATTAAGAAAAAAAATATATAAATACAAAATAAATAAAAAAATTAAAGAAAATAATAATTTAATATAAATAAAATAATAATATAGTAATTTTTATAATGTATGAAATAAATATTTAGCAAATACCATTTAATTGACTCAAATAAAATTTATCTGTTAGGAATAAATTCCTTTTTCAATATACATAATAAATATAATACATAATAAAATAATAATGATAATAATGATAATAATGATAATAATGATAAAAATGGCAATAAAATAAAAACGAATCTTTTACACCTTCTTGAATAAACAAAGAGGGAGATGCGAATCGGTCCATTTAATAAGGACACATGATAATAATTATCTCAAAATTAAATCAAAAAATATAATTATTAATCAGCAAATTAACTTAATTTTGAGACTTTCAAAGCTTTGAAGGTATTTTCGCAGTGAATTCAGGTATTACCGGATTGTTGAAAACAAAAATTAACTTAAAAGAAAAAAAGTAACGCGGAACCGGTAATAATCTTTCGTCCTTGTCGTTGAATATATAAGGGTAATTATTAATTCTACTTTCACTCCAATCGACTCTAAAATAGCAAATTCTAAATTCAAAATACCCGGCCACATAAATTCGTTTGAAAATTGTAATAACTAATAAATATTTTTTTTTTTTTTTGTAAACGTTCGTAAGAGTGCATGTAGGACAGTTTGCATAATAATCGGCGACCTGCGTTATCGGAAAAAAATGTTACGCCATTGTAATCATAGGCCATCGTCATCGGAAGTACTTCAGACTCATTCAATGTAACAAACAAGCGGACCTCAGGCGCAACAAGTTTATACAATTTTTACCGTTCTTAATTATTTTTATTATCTATAAACATAGAATAGAACGTATAGAATAAAGTTTATAAAAACGCGACTTCTTCATATTTTTTTTTTCAATCGGAAGTAAATATAAAAACTGAGAAAGTCATTTTTATTCTTTAATAGATCAAAAAAAATTTTTCTTCTTTTTTGGGTAATTAATGCATTTAGGGAAATTATAATCAATTTATAATCGTTCTGATTGAATATATGATAAGTTATTATTAAATTATATTATTATTATTATTATTATTATTATTATTACTATTACTATTACTATTTCAATTCGATTATAAAACTGGGTCAAAGCAGATGTTTGAAGTATTTCATGAAATAAGTTTGAGGTGAAAAGAATTGAAAGATTATCGTAATTGTCTGCTTACTCATCTTTTTTGTCCAATCAGTTTTTACGATCATCTTTCAACGCTGACTGACTATAGTCATTATTGTCGCCTTTTGTTTATTTAAATTAAGAACAATAGATTCATTTCTATTTCTAGCGAAAGGAGAAAATTTTACGTCTCATTTATCGAAAAATATTTCATTAAAATAAATAATATCATTTTCGTTAACACGGTAAATATTAGTCAACAAACAAAAAAAATAAATAAATAATAATAATAATTTTACCAAGATAAAAAAATTGAACAATTTATTTATTTATTTTTTTAGTGGAATTATTAAATGTTTAATAGTCAGATACATGAAATTGCGATTTTCTAGATCACGCAGAGGAAATAATCTATTATAAGATACTGTTTTAATAATGTTGCAATTTAATAATTTCAAGTTTTTCCGATTTAGAAGAAAAAGAAATTGAGTTCAGAAATCATAGAGCCTAAAATTTCAAAGAAACTACAATTATTTCGTGATGTTGATACATGTTATGATTAAAGGGATCCGACAGTAATATAAAATTACCTGTGATTACAAAGTACATGCTTTAGTTTTCCTATTACAGTGCTATTACTTATTTCCGGGACAAATGCAAAAAAAATTTTGTGCCTTGGGTGTGTATTACGACATGTATAACGATATCGTTAAATTAAACCTTTAATTTAAATTCATAATTACATAATTAATTTCACAAATTTATCACATCGAAAATAATTTCTAATATTAACAAAAAAAATTTTTTTAATTCAATTTTTTATTTAATTTATAAATTTAATTTATAAATTTAATTTGTAAATTTAATTTATGAATTTAATTTTCAATTTTAATTTATGAATTTAATTTTCAAATTTAATTTATAAATCTAATTTTTAAATTAAATTAAGAAATAAAATTTTTTTGTATTAATTATATACTTTTTGTAACATTGTTTTAATATTTATATTTTAATAATTGTTTTAACAAATAAAACTGTATTTAGAAAGTAGAAAAGTATAGAGAAAATTGTTATAATAAATATATCGTTAAATTAGAGAAATAAATAATAAAATTAACTAGAATTTAATTTTTCCTTTATGATTTACTTGTAATAATATATAATTTTTATTGTTTAGTTTGAAGCCTTTTGTTATTAGTCTTTTAATTTTTATTGATTCAAATTTTATTGCGTGTAGGAATAAGAAAACTAAAATACAATTAGAATATTATCTCGATGTGGTATAATTTGACAAAATGCAGGAAATTGTTGTAAATAATTGAAAACAGTTTTTGCCATGGGAATCAAGAGAAAACTTTTTTTAACCAGAACCTTTATGTTATTGTCGGTGAAAACCGGTTCGAAAGATTCGATCAAAGATTCGTATATTCTTCCGCTTTACTTTATATATGAATAAGAATTCACTTTTCATCGAAATTTAAAAAAAAAAAAAAAAGATTAAGCAAAATAGTAATTGTTAATTGTTTAAAATAGTAAATTAAACATGATTAATTTTATTGCTTGAATTTTTTTTCCAATTTCGACAAAATTAAATAAACCAATTATTTGTAGTTAATTAATATTAATCAATAGATTAATATAATTTAACATTAATAAATTTATTAATCTTACGGAATTGTTTAAATATAAAGCAATAATATTATCACACGAATAAGAAATACTACAACTCAGAAAATAGATTACAAACGAAACCAGAATACACGTAACATTTATTTATTTCCATGAAATTAATTTATGCAAAACTTTGATCAAAATAAAGTATGATTCAAGCAATTTTACAAACAAAAAAAAGGGAAAATAATGCAATTCATTCACGGGATAAAAGTGAATAAAAATATTGCGAAAAGCGACAGTTTGGAACTCGCAATGAAACCTTTCTAATGCATTTGTCGCTTAGATTTCCTTTCCGCGCTTATCTTCAATTTTTTTTGTTTGTTTTTTATACAATTAATTTGCTACGTCATTACAAGCCATATCTGGAATATCTGCTTTTCAACGAAAACTAGTCCAACCGGACAGATCATTTGCAATTTACGTCATAGATAAAAGCCAATGGGATATATCCAGATAAAAATCTGCTTAGAACCATAAGTTGTGTATATGCACAACTATATAGTTAAGTAAGAGTAAATAATACGTTGTTTATCAATTTTCCTTCAAAAACCGGACCTTAAAATCAAATATCCACTGACTATATTATACAAACTTTAAATTAACTGGAGTATTGAAATCTGGAGAAACCTGCCTTGCATTCGAGGTGTGACATACTTTTTTCGGTCATTCATCTTCATATAAATTTCTTTGACATGGAATGGGAAACTTTCAATGTTCATTTTCGCACTTTGTCTTTATTATTTCTTTTATAATTACGCTCAGGAGTCGCGAAAAAAATTTTTATTGTTCGCTTCGTAGAAAAAGACAATTATTTTTTCTCTTTACAATTTTTATTTATATTTAAATATTTAATTATTTATTTGTTTATTATTTTTATATATAATTTATTTATTATTTAAATTAATTTATGTTTGTTTATTATTATTCATACTTTTTTAATCTATATATTTATTTCTTATTTTTATTTTCATACATACTTTTCATTTTTCTTTTTCTATTTCTTTTAATTTTTTTAGGGCAAAATTATTGTTTTGTTTTAATAGAAGTTAAACAGAGATTTTGATTATCAAGTACATTCTAAAATTTTAACGTTCCAATTTTTTTTTTTCAAGTTAAAATTCTTTTTCCCCGACTAAAGAACTTATTTATTTTTATAATTATCAAGAAAATGGTAAATTTTCAAGTCCAGTTGAATAATTTTAAATTTAACAAATCAAAAATAAATAATAGTACTTTGTATCATGGAAAAGATATATTATTATTTGAACAAGTTTCTGTTGAAATAGACGTTAAATATTACTACAGAAATTTATTCAGAGAATTTACTGCACTTGTAAAACAGAAATCTGTAATTAAGTCATTTTCAGAGTTTGGTTCCCAAAGAATTAATCTTTACATTCTTTTTTCAAAGGGACTACATGACATGATACCTGTTAGTAAAAAAAAAGCAAGTCCACCTGTTTTACAAAGTTCACTTTTAAGTTATTTTAACATTTGCATAAGAATTTGTTAACTCACATTTTACAGAATTACGGTACCTATTAGAAAAGAAAAAGGAAATAATATTGTTCGATTTTTTTTTCCTCGAAAGATTGAATCGAAAAAAGTTTGTTACAATTATATATAACGAGAAAATATAAAAACAAAGACAATGAAATTATCACTTCCTTAGACGAATTTATACACTGACAATGAAATTTATTTGTTGATGTTTTATTGATGACGGTGTTTATAGAGATTAGAGGAGCGAAACTGATGATCGTGTTTTTATTCCAAGTGCAAAAAGTAAGTGTAGGAAAAATAAGGTCGTGAAAATGAGGACATGAATTATTCACTTTTTAGCTTTTAATATACAACAAAATCTTTTCAAATAACTTTTACTGTTTTTTTTTCCATCCAATTACTAATACTTTTGTTCCCTGTGTAATAAATTAGTTGGAAGAATTGACAAGATACCAAAAGATATGTAGTATTTTTATTTTTTTATTCAGCTTATTGTCAAAAGGAAAGAATAATAATTAGTCATATTATTCATCAAATTTTGCTATAAAAGTGTTGGTAATTTTAGATTAAGATAATAAGACCAAATGCACTTGCTACAATGCCACCGACCTCCTTCTATAACTTTCTAATTTTTATCCTAATTAGGATTTTACGTTCAGTTTGTGTTCTCTGAACTTGGCGATTATTATTTTCCATACTTTAATTGCAAATATTTTAATTTCGAAATAATCAACAGCAATTGAAAATCATTTAAACGTAACGTAAAGTAAAATAAAAAAATTGTAATTTAATTTTTGATTTAAATTTAATAATTAATAATAATAATAATTATTATTATTGTATTATTATTTTTAATATTTTTATTATTAATTATTATTAATAGTTTGAATATTATTACTATAAAATTAATCCTATATTGTTTTTTTATATTATGATTTCTTATATTATTATTTTATTACTTTTTATTATTTATTCTTATTTTTTTTTTGTTATTAGTTAATTATTATTATTATACATGATATATAAATTATTATTATTATTATTATTATTATTATTATTACATATTTATTAACGTTACTAATTAGTTATTAATAATTATATAATTCATTTATTGTTAAATTTCTGGTTAATCATTGTTGCAAATAAATTTAGTAAAGTGAAAAAAAATGTTTGCCAGTGACAAAAGACATTAACAATGTTCGACATAGCTTTTTTTGTTTAACTATAAATAATATGAAATCGTATTCGCTAATTATAATTACTTAGTAATAATAATGTAGTGAATATTGAGAAATTTACGATTTATTTATCTGAAACTTGTAATTTATAATACATAATGATCGATAATGATGTATTATTGTTACGTAAAGCTCATTGACATAATAAAATAAAATAAAATATTTGTCAACTTTCTATTAAGTAACAAAGCATATGTTACAATTAGTAAAATGGTTAAAAAAACATTTTTTTTCAGTGAAAATCAACTTTTTTTCTATAAAACAAGTTTTTTGTCATAAAAATTCAATTTTTTCTCCATCAAACACAAATTTTTTTTAACCATTTTTTTTCCTTCCTAAAGATATTTTGTAAGATCAGAGTTTTACAAACTCAATTTTTACTTTTTCTAATTTCTTTCTGTGGGAAAAAATTCCTTTTTCTCTCGCCAAATAAATGATTTACACTAAATAATGCTGAATTATTTAGTTTTTATGTTAAAAAAAATCGCTTAGATAAAATCATATACGAACTGCATTTAATTTCATTTATAGTTTGTAATAAAATTCGAAAGTACTTTCGAAAATGAAATTAAGAAACTTCAATAAAAACTTACTTTCTCAGATATAGGAAAAAAAAACATTTTCCAAACTTGTTAAAAGTCAGTCAAAAATATTAGTTCATGATAATAACAAAACATTATTAAATCAAATCATTATGTTTACAAGTTTCAATATTATTGTTGCCAATAAATCGGAAAAAAAATCTCGGAAATAAATACCCTTTTTCCATCTATAGATCGATATATTTAATGAATAATTTTATAGAAAATTTCTCTAATTGCTAATAAGATTATTTTTATTATTATTATCATCATCATCGATGGAAAGCTCTGTATGCTATAATTTTATAATATGTGTATATAAGAAACTAATAAAGCGATAAATTATTTAATAAATATATCTCACATGAATGAGTAAATAATTATCTTCATTGCTTTGCAGATTTCCTATATATATAACAATTGCAATCAATAAGTGAGAGTAGAAAAAATTACCAACTTTTGCAAAAGCCATGAAGATAATTAAACTATATAAAAGGTGTCAACGCACTTCACGCCCGAATGACCCACGGTAATTTTCGTACACAATTTACGGAAGTTGATTTTTAATTTTCAAAACAAAATTTCACTTACAATTAGTTTTAAATGAAACGTTTAAATTGCAATGGACCTTGAATTACAAGTACCATTGATTGAAACAACCATTTTTTGTGTCAACCATTGTTACTATCTATTGATACCAATTGAGTTACCAATTGCAGTTGTAGTTTCAATTAGTAGTTTTTATTCATTGTTGTTTCTTATAAATTACATTTACTATTTTTTCCATATCACTGGTAGTTTTAATTACTGGTAGCAAAAATTGTTGGTAACTACCAACTACAATTATTGTTGCCAGTATTTACTTAATACTAGTAATAATTATTTTATATGTCGACAATTATTCGCAATTGTCACTACCATAAGAATAATCTTACGGTAGTTGTTATCAATTGTAGCTACAATCAATGGTAGTTTTTACAGAAAGTAGCTTCAACTACCAAAACAAGTTGAAGTTGAAGTTCACTTTTCATTTTCGTATGTGAAATCGTAGTAACAATAATAACAATTTTTCACCAGCAATTGAAGCTACTTTTTGTAAAAACTACCATTGATTGTAACTACAATTGATAAGAACTACCATAAAATTATTGTTATGGTACTAATAATAATAATTTTATGATAGAAACAATAGTAACAATTTTTCACCAGCAATTGAAGCTACTTTCTGTAAAAACTACCATTGATTGTAACTACAATTGATAAGAACTACCATAAAATTATTGTTATGGTAATAATAATAATAATTTTATGATAGAAACAATAATAACAATTTTTTACCAGTAATTAAAGATACTTTATGTAAGAACTACCATTTAAACTTACCATTCAAAAACTACATTTGATAAAAACTACCATAAATTGAAACTATCGATTGAAACCACCGATTATTGTAATTGACATTAATTATGATTATCATCAATTATGATTACCATCAATTATAATTTCCCTGGATAGTGATAATGATTACCAGTATAGTGATAATGATTACCAGTATGGTAAATTTTACTCCCATCTCAGAAAAGGTTACATTACTATCGTGTAACTTTTCATTTTCGTATGTGAAAATTTAATATATCGGAATAAAAATTCCCATACTGATTCGATAAAAATAAATTTCCAAAATTTCTTCAATTGGTAAAAATACCAAAAAAAATACCATTTTCCAAATGAACGTACCATATAACTGCCCCTTCGTTTCCCCTGACATTTGTCACTCCTTCGCTCTTCAATTTTTTTACTCTTTCCCGATTTTCCCGTTCCATTGAGACACGACTCGTCGCCCTCCACTTCAAGAAGATTCTCCATTGATCTTCGATTACATTTTGTCACTCCATTCTTTGGACTTGTTCTAATACGATTTCCATTCTCGTCGTGATATTCCTCCCATTCACTAAGTTCACTTCTAACATCTTCCAATGAACGTGTTCTACCCACGGAACACGTGCACGGTGGCGCGCTACCTTTGCCAACACCTCCCGAACTTTTGGCCCTTGTTCGCGGTCTCTCCATTAACATGAGTCGCGGTGGCATTCCCATTTGTGAAATTTGCATCGGTGGCATTGCCTGCGCCGGCGGTGGCATTGCATTTCGATACATTGGCGTTAGATAATAATAATCACGTCCCTTGTTACAGGAATTTGATGGCATTCTTGCCGGAACGTAATTATATTCCGGTACAGGTGTTATCCATTGAGTGAGAGTTTCCATTGGTACGGGACGATAGCAAAACGATGGTCCTCTCGAGGATGCTGGACTTCTGTACAAAGGAGGCCAGGGTCTGTGTTTATTGTCAATTCCAAAACGTGGATCCATTCTTGGATCGAGAATTCGAATATCTCCCATTTTTTCCCCCTTTTTTGCAATTTTCAAATTTTTCAAACAAAATTTTTCCCTAGTCAAAAAATAATTATGTAGAAAAAAAAATTTCACTTGTTCCACTAAAACTGTTATTTATAAATAACTAAACTTTTCGAATATTCCCAGCATCCATTATGGACCAAAACAAGTTTGGTCTGTATTAATTATATCTGATGCAGATTTGCCGAGCACGTTTTTCATTATGTAATTGTGGATAATAATTATAGTGTTATATAAAAAATATTATTTAATTATTCACTTTTTTCTCCCTCAAGTACCAAATTGTAAGAAGAAGAAGAAGTTTTCTTATAATATTCAAGTGTGATTAATAATCGGGTAAATTTTAGAATTCACCAAACACTTCACTTTTTGAGTCGTTGGGTAGGAAAAGTAAATGGAAAATTCGCGAAAATTCTCATCAATTTTATAAAGAGTTAAAGAGAGCGGACTGAACTCAACTGTGTGTAGCGAAGGAGTGCGTAGGAACCGTTCTTGCCGAGTGAGTTCGAATGGATGAGAAACGACCCACTTCTCTCTTCAAACTCCCCTTTCCTTCTCTCCCACTGCTTCAATGAATGCAATTTATCCCCAATTTCTTTCTCTCTTTCTTATTTAACTGATTATGTTATTATTCCATTAAACATAAACATGTCCTCTTCATCAAAAATTACTCTTATTTTGCAAAATTATTCTAAATTTTTCACTTCATCCCGTGCAGAAAATTGATGAAAAAAAAAACAATAACGTTATGCACAATTTTTTCTGCAATTTTTTTCTCAGTTCAACGTACTTTTACATCTAACGATTCTTTTTTAATATTGTATTTTTATTTTATTTTCTAAACTTGAATTGAAAATGATATAAAAATGAAACAATACTTTTATTAAATAATTAATAAATTAATTGATGAAATTGAAAATTAATTGATAAATTGAAACATTAATTGATTGATTAATTTAATTAATTAGTTTAACTAATTTGGATCTCAATTGTTTATATTAATTAAAAATATTTAATTGCTTATCGTATTATATTTTAAATATTTCGCATTGGATATATTTATTTTTTTAATTAATTAGTTGAACTAATTAATTTCGATCTCAATTGTTTACATTAATTAAAATCATTTAATTATTTGTCTTATTATATTTTAAATATTTCCCATTGACTTTTTTCAAAAATATTTTCCCCTGCGTTTTACTTCTTAATTGAAAATTAAAAAATTTAAGTTACTAACAATTTCATTGAAGTGACTATTTAAAAAAAACATTAAAAGGTGTGGAATATTTTTATTTTACTAAGTTTTGAAGGTAACTATTGTGACATCTTCTCGGAAATAATTATTGAAAAACATCACATTATTATATATCTATTTGTCATTTCTTGATTTCTCTTTTCTTATTTCAATAATAATTGGTTAATTATTCTTTAAATAACAATTAATTGAAATAAGAAATAATAATAATGATAATAATAGTAAATAATAATAATAATAATAATAATAATAATAATATTTTTTTTTTATTGAAGGTAATATTATATAATAATAATAATAATAATAATAATAATAAATAATAGTAATAAATAATAGTAATAAATAATTGGTACATTAATTAAAGTTAGTTGATTAATTTTATTACATTATTAACAATATTATTTAAATAGTAAATTAAGTAAATTTTATAAACAAATAAACAAAATTAGCGAAGAAAAGTAACATTATAAATAATTTGCTAAAGAGCGAAACTTAATAGATATTTTCAGTTGCCTCGGATAAAATTGAATTTGTCACATTATTAATAAAATATTCGATTGGTTAATGCAAGGGCTCAACTAAACATTAACTTTCGCCGCAACTTATCTTAATTTTTTTTTCGCTCCTGTTTTTCTCATCTAATCGTCGTAAATTATTGTAAACTCTCTAAGAAATCGCCGGATATGAGAAATACAGTAGGCGTTAAGAAACATGTTGCAGCTCCCCCATTATTCACTTGAAACGACCGCGAAACAAAACAAAAATTCACCTCCCAACACACAAGTAATAATCGGAAAGTTATTTTCAATCAGTAAATCATAATTTACTGACAATCTTTTATTTTAAAAAGACAGAAAAAAAGGTGACCGGAACGATCAAATTGATTATTATTTATGAGAACATTTAATACAAAAATTGCGACAATTTAGAAATGAATATATTGAAGAAAGAAAATATTTTAGAAGTTTTTTAATGTCTCTTTAAAATTAAAGATTTTATTAACCAAAACTAATTTTCCTCTAATTTTAAACACATTTGAGTTTAAAATTAGAATAAGAAAAGTAGTTTTGGTTGTACAAAATTTTTTTTCAATTTTTCATATTCGTAAATCTTACGAATACAGTAAACTTTATAACCCTTTTATGCAATTTCTCTCGATAAATTTTGATGTATTGTTTTTAGTACCTCAATTTATAATTAGGGTAATTATGTATGTCCCCTTTTACTTTTTTTGCTAGAGAGTGTATAGAATATAATTTTAACTCACGAATAAGAAAATAGTTTCTGATATTACGTTTCACAATAATAAGATTTAATTGCGTAATGTTTCTGTTTGGAAATTTTTTTACCCCTTTTGAATAGAATACAAAAAAAAGAAAAATATCTCTTTTTTTCACAATTTTCGAAATTTATTTCTTTTTTCGTGGGACAATAAAATTAGTGTATGTAGACATCATGTTCACTTTGATTTTCCATCACGACTTTCTCCGATACGCTCCGTTTATAATTTCTCTCTTTTTATCCATAGTCTTTTTCTCAATCTCATTGATCCGCCAGTGGAAAATCAAAATAATATACGAATTGGCTTTCGCCTCGTGACCAATTACAAAATAAGGAATATAACAATGTATCTAATTATTTCTATACGTGTATAAACATGAAATAATCGAGAAAAGTTTTCCCGCGAACGATGTAAAATAAATTTAAAATAGAATATGAAAAAGAGATACGATTTTTTTGATAATTAGTCTTTGTGTAGAATAGAAAAATTGACCTTGAAATTTTCTACACGAGACATGAATAATATTCAAGGTTAATTTTTATATCAAGAGATGGAAGTTTCACTGAATTAGGGCACACAGACACTGAACAAGTAAATTTGCATGGAAAGGCTAATTAACAATGCCTAGTAGAAATAATAAGAGCACAGGATGCGACCAAGGGATTTTAAGGAGAATATTCTTCCCACTTTCCACCAAATATGCATCTCTGGAGTGAATTACTTTCACTTCACAATTAATTAAAAATTATTAAAAATAAAAAACTTGACTATTTTTCTAATTATTCTTTTGGACAAGAAAACAAGTCGATATGATTCTCGAAAAGCAATAAGTTTATATATAATAAATAATAATAATGATAATAATAATAATAATAATAATAATAATAAATAATAAAATAATATATAAATAACGCTAATAATTAACATATTATTACAACTTATGAATAATTATAATTAATGTAATAATTTATAACTAATTTTTCTTCGCGACTTATTATATTTTCTCAATTTAAATCACTAATAAATTACAAACAAAAATAATTTAAATCCAAAAGTTGTGAACGTTCAAATGAAAAAATATTTTTCGCAAGTATCAGATTACACTACTGCGCATGCGCAAGTATCATAGTACACTACTACGCATGCGCAATTATCATATTGCACTTCTGCGCATGCGCAAGTATCATAGTACACTACTGCGCCTGCGCAAGTATCATCTATGCGCATGCGCAAGTATCATATACACTACTGCGCCTGCGCAAGTTTCATCTATGCGCATGCGCAAGTATCATAGTACACTACTGCGCCTGCGCAAGTATCATCTATGCGCATGCGCAATTATCATATTGCACTTCTGCGCCTGCGCAAGTTTCATCTATGCGCATGCGCAAGTATCATATTACACTACTGCGCCTGCGCAAGTATCATATAGCACTTCTGCGCATGCGCAAGTTTCATCTATGCGCATGCGCAAGTATCATAGTACACTACTGCGCCTGCGCAAGTATCATCTATGCGCATGCGCAAGTATCATATTACACTACTGCGCCTGCGCAAGTATCATAGTACACTACTGCGCCTGCGCAAGTATCATCTATGCGCATGCGCAATTATCATATTGCACTTCTGCGCATGCGCAAGTTTCATCTATGCGCATGCGCAATTATCATAATACACTACTGCGCATGGGCAAGTATCATGAACATGCGCAGTAGTGTACTATGGAACTTGCGCATGCGCAGTAGTGTAATATGATACTTGAACATGCGCAGTAGTGTACTATGATACTCGAACATGCGCAGTAGTGTACTATGATACTTGCGCATGCGCAGTAATGTAATATGATACTCGATCAAGAAATATTTTTTTCAGCGTAATATTAGTTAAAAATAATAATATTAATTACAAATATTAGTTATAATTTATAATATTAATTATAAATTTTAGTTATAAATTATTATATTAATTTTACAATTATAATAAGTTACAATGTTATTAATTATTAAAAATAAAAATTTATATTATCAAAAATTGATGGGCTCCATTGAATAAGGAGACGAGCGCGCGGTCGCAAAGGATAATACCAGACAGGTAGCAGTGAGCGGCCCAAAGGCATTCACTGCCACCTGACTGGTATTATCCCTTGCGTCCATGCGCTCGTCCCCTTATTGTATGGAGGCCCTCAATTGATGTTTAAATCGATGAAAACTATAGCAAATATTTATAGTAACAAAAAAGTTCAATCCATTGAAACTAAATATCATTTTTTCTTCACAAACTACAACCGTCGGAATTATTTTTAAGAGTAGAAAAATTGAATTCGATTTCAGTGGTACATCACAAAATGTGTCGTGAAGCGTATCATCACAAGATTTCTCAATAACATCCACGTGACGATAATTTGAACATTATGGGAAACCATATAGATTCCTATCAAACGATGCATTTTAAGAGAAAGTTTTCTTTATAGACTTTAGAAGCGACAGGAAAATGCAAATCGATCTGATCTGGTTTTGAGATGATGGAAAGTCAAATCAGGCACATCCCTATGCAGTACATCTGAATTTTATAAATATATTTCGTCGTCGTTTATATTCAGAGCGGATCTCTTGAAGATCACTTCTCTTTAGTTTCGCCGATAGTTTATCATACTTCGAGAATTTTCTATCCGCAAAAACCTGTCCCGCATTATATATACTATATAAAAACAAGAAGTGCGCACAAAAAAAAGAGCAAAATGGTTTTGAGAAAAGAAAAAAATAAATAAATGCTTTTACAAGCGGGTGGTCTTATGCTACCGGTTAATTTCTTCTTTTGGGACGATTAATTTCTACAAAAGCATTTCTATGAGTCCTATAGGTGATGGTATATATATCTAAAATGGGAGCGTAAGGACATTTATGGCGTTATTCTTGAAAGCGTTTCATTTTCTTTCACATAAGAAATGAGTGGAATTAAATTTGACATCCTTCGATAAGCAATTTATTCAAGCGTGACTTTAGTTTTCTCGTATATATAAAGCAAAACTGAATTGTAATAATATTTATAACTTTTCTTTTTTATTTTAATAATGGATATATATTTTTTAAAAATGTTCATTTTTTTTAAACTTGTTATTTGTTTCTCTAGTTTTTATTGATTGGTTGTTGCTTTAAAAATTATGCACAAAATTAAATTTAATCGTAAACTATAATCAAAAACGGATATTGAAAGAAGCAGAGAAAATTTGAATTTATGATGCTTTGATGTATATAATTTTCTATCATTCTTTGAAGACTAATGTCTGACTTCTGTCTTTATTTTAATAAGATGCAACTGATAATGTAAACCAAATAAATTTTTTTTTCTGAATTCGATATGATTCTCAACCAAGTTTCTTATAGTAAAAGAATTTTATGGTGTCCAACTTATAATATTTAATTTGAATAAATCTAGAAATCAGGTTTTATTATTTTACTTTAAAGGTTAGCAAATTCACCTTAGAGGTAAATAAATATTAATTTGTTTCAAATAAATTTCACTTGGTTCAAATAAAAATTTTATTGGTGCCAAATAAAATTTTATTTCTGCCAAATAACAATTTTAATATTATTAAATATTTGTGCCAAATAACATTTTTTTATTTGAAACGAATATGTTAGTTGAAACGAATAATAAATGTTAGTTAACTCTGAGACGAATATATTTAATATTTTAATTTTCATCAAATAAATTATTATATTTTGTAATAATAAATTTAATTAGTAATAAATTTCTTTGGATGTAAAATAAATTTGATTGAGAGTCATATCGAATACTAACAATTAAACCTTTAGACGATTAGAAAACTAACAAATAAATAATATTTAAATGAAATTACAAACATTTTTTTCCTCATAGTTTCAGTCACAAAGAATATTTAAAGCGTAAAAATTCATTATCAATGGAAACAATGATAAGGCAACAAAATATCAATAGAAACATGGAAAAAAATTGCAAAAATGAAAAAAATTTTAAACTCCCTCTCGAAGGTGAAATCTTTAGATAATGTTCCTACGGATAGGAATTTATAAGAAAGTTTAGAAACATTAGATTCGCTTGGTTTACTCATCGTTATGATCATGGCCCACATTGAAATTGTCTCATGAAACATCATCATCAACTATAGATTATTTACATATATTTTCTTTTCTTTTATGGAAATTACATTCAATCGCGAAATCTTCTTTATCTCTGATTATAGAAAAGTGCTGTACGAAAAAATTGCCAAAAATGACTTCTCTTTGCTTAAATATTTACATTTGTTATTTCGTTACAAAAAAGCTTTTGAAAATTAAAATTAATTTCAATTTAAATAAATAACTAAAATTCGTGACGAGCAAGCTTTTCAAAATATTTTACATAAGAAAAAAAGAGATTCAAATATATTTTAAATTTAAATCGCGAACAGTTGCGGCAAGTTTGTGAACTAAAGGAGCAATTTTCTGGTACAACAGATTTCTACTTTCAGTAGAGGTAAAAGTAAAGAGAAGAGAACTTCTAGAGCAGCTGAAAGTAAATTACTCTTTACCGACCGCTGTTTGATTAAAATAAAATTTTTGTAAATAATACAGTAATTTCTACATATTAAGGGCATGTCAAAGTCGTTGCGATTTTTACATGGAGCTTCAATGGAAAAAGTGCCACGACTTGGACACCCCCTTAAACTTCAAATTGAATCCCATATTGAAAAATAATATATGAAATTATTAATTTTCCATTATTCTTTTTCAGTTCAGTGAAATAAATACAATACCGACTGACGGTTGATGTAATATTTGAATGATAAAATAGAAATTCTCTTCACTCGAAAATTCAGAAGTACAAAATTTGAATATGCCAAAGGAAGGGCAATACACCCCAAAAGTAATTTTATACCACTGACCTTATGTATGAAGTAGATGATATAATCTTCATAAATTATTTGAAATAATAATTGATTTTGTAAATTATATCACTGAAAGTTGTCTTCTTACATAACAGACGTGAAGAAAATATATTTTATTCAAGTAAGACTCACCTGAAACAGAAAAGAAAAGAAAATTATTAGAAAAAATGCATAAAAGTAACAAAGAAATTTTTTATCTTATAAAAAAGGAAAGTTATTGAATTTTAATCTCCATTTACAATTCAAAAAAAAAAATTCCAAGACAATTTTATGCAGGTCATGTTTGTATTCCTTCAAGAGCTATACATAATCCCGGTATTCGGTGAACTGTAAATTTATCTATTTATTCATCTAATAGCTTCAGGCTATTATGTATCGGAATAATAGGCCTATATTATTTATTTTCAATGGTTCTTGAACACCGTTGTTTTGAAGCTGTCCACCCACGCTTCATCAAACGATTCTTACATATATATATAAACATTTTATAATTAGCTATACCGGAAACTAATTTTTTAAAAGAGGAAAAAAAATTGAAGATCGTTAATATTCTCGAATGTTCCTTCCGGACTTTTCGCAAATTTTTTCAACCTCCATATTTAAAACAAAAACTATTTATCTTAATTTACGTTAATAATAAATTACCGATATAAAATATTGTATATTTTTTTTCAACTAATCACCAATTATTTTGTAATAAAAAAAATATATATTAATGAAAGCAATTAAAACTTTCTTGATATCCAAAACCAGTAAACATTGCTTAACAGAAATAAATTATTTACAGAATCTTTTTACCCATAAAAGACTGACCTGATTTTAACAGGTTCTTTGCAAACTATATTTTAATCAATCTGCACACTGATAATCGAATTTGATTAAAATAAACTTTACACATGTTAAAATATTATAACATAATTTGCATTAGGTAATATAATTAAATTATTATTATTATTATTATTATTATTATTATTATTATTATTATTAATATTAATATTATTATTTTTATTATTCTTATTATTATTTTTTGTTTAATTATTATTATTATTATTTATTTATTTTTTTT
>JUFY01016845.1:0-12170 GCA_001855655.1 Leptopilina clavipes | reverse complement strand
AATTTGATGTCAGTTTTTAAAAATTCTTAATAAGGGACAAAATTATTTTAACGTTTTGGATCAAACCCACTCCTGATGGAGGTATGCTTTACTCTATTCCGTGTAGAAGTTTTCATATTATGACTAAAATATGTTAATTTCTATATTCGATATTAAGGGAAAATATCGATATTAAATTCTATTTCAACATAAAAACTCTTAAAGAATTTGAAGCTTAAGTTCCATGCAAAATAATTGGATCTTGCGTGTGTCTGCATCCAGGGAACCTCCACGTGGTAACGGTGGGTAACGGAGATTGTCCGCTATCTGGCTAAGTCCCTGGATAACGGCTTTGATGCCGTCATGGCAGACCCACGTAAGAAACGTGTTACGATGCAGGGACTCGGAACCCCAGTATCGGCGTTTGAGGTTGAGAAAGCAGGCTCTCAGGCGTCGTCATCCAACAACTACAGCTCATAATTGGTGGGAAACTTGGCTAATGTAGAATATACTGCGACAAGACAAAGTAACAATCTATGTCACGACTGCGATAGTAATCGTGATGTGTTTTGTTATATTTGCTGCAAGTACGAAATCAGTTCATTGCGAAAACAAATTAATGATGACGTCAAAGTCACATACAAGGGGATTTTTGATTCAGAAATTGATGAAATGCATGGCTCCCAATATAATTTGCAATTGTTGTAAATTAATGCTTAACCGTTGGAAGAAAGACAAAAAAGCAATCAAATTTTCCAGTCCAGCAGAATGAAGAAACCTCTTTGTAAAGAAGATTGCTTTTTTTGCTCAAATAAAGTAAGTCAGAATTACACTTCTAAAAATAAACACAACATCGTTTATAAAACAGTAACATCAGTAAAGGCTCCAATTTTACCCAACAACAAAGAAAAAACTGATTTCGAGAGCATTAACGCAGTGAAAAATGATGAATTGATGAATGTTGATGAATACGAGCCTGAAAGCGACCATGACGATAGCGACTCTGACTATTCTGAAGACGCTAAAAACTTAGTCCCAAAGCTAGTTTCACAGCCTGAATTAAATGATCTCATACGCGACTTAGGTTTGCCAAAAGATAAGGCGGAGTTTTTGGCTTCATTTATGAAGCAGCATGATTTCCTAGAACCAAAGACAATAATAAAGCCATTGTTTGAGGTTAGAAAAAATTTCTGATTTTAATGGAGTTAAATAGTCCTCGAATTCGGGTTCAGCGAACCCTAAAACCTCTGAGTAACGATTTTCAAGCTAATCCGATGAATTTTACAAAAAAGTGTCCGCCATATTGGATTCGCCATTTTGAATTTTTGAAAATTGACATCAAATTCGTAATCAGCGACCCCAAAAACCCCGGAGTAACGAGTTTTAAGCGAATCCGATGAACTTTTCAAAAAACGTGTCCGCCATATTGGTTTTTTTGAGTTATTTCAAAACCATGATCTGATGGGGTTAAATGGACCTCGGATTCGGATTCAGCGACCCCAAAAACATAAAGTACACATAGTGAGACCTTTGGGTCAGAACACAAATTTTTTTTTGTATGGCTGTGAAATCATTTCTAACCATTTCCTCTTCATGTAAACTTATTGAGTTTATTTTTTCATAAACAGGTCTAGTACAAACAAAAATGTTCTAGGTAATTTTGTAATAGTAATTGTGGTGCATAAATCTGGGTAGGTTTTGAGTTCTTTATAAACACATCCTGTTTTATTTGTATAAAAATGTATACATATAGTTATGATAAATAATTCGAAATATAGTGTTAAATATTCTGAAGACTTATGAATTATAATATTGCCAATTTAAAAGTGTAGAGGACAAATTTTGCTGAAATAAAGCATATATTCTAAAGAGCGATGTTTATTAATAATATATTTTTAGGCACTTTAAAATTAAAAGAATATAATCTTAAATTTTGTCTATGAATTTCAATCTTATAAATAAAATAAAGTTTGATGTATTTCTATATATATAACGTCAAATTTTTCAAGTTAATTATTATTATTTTTATTTCAAGTTATTTCTTCATTACCCTTAAGTTTCCAGTCAAATAGATGAAGCAAACATAGCAAAAAATTTCTTATTTGACATTAATACACAGCGTCTTTTAAATTACAAACGTATTGGGAATGTCGAATTCCAAAAGTGTGCGCTGGTGGATAATCCTGTATTACCTGTATTGGATAAAGATAAAATATTTCATTTCGTGTCATAGGTTTAATATAAGGCGAATAATTACTTCCAAAAAGTTTAAAACTCAAATTTTCCAAAAAATTGGATTCAGTAATTATAAAACTGCCCCTGTTTTATTAAACAAAACAGTCATACCTTTTCAGGACAGTGAGCACCAGGTCCAGGTTTTTGTGAATGATCGTTCGGTAATTGGAATCTCGCACTAATACTGTACGCTGGACTTTTTGATCTAATTGCATCTGGTTTTATGGCTTCGTAAGCGCCAGGTCCTGGTACAAGAATTCTATTGTCAGTGAAAACTTTTTGTCTTCCCGAGATTGAATAAGCAGGTGCTGTTTTCTTGTTACCCTCTTTATTTCCACAAAGGCCAGATGGAATATTGTAAACATTAGGCGCTAAAGGAGTGGAAAGCGTTAGTATCCCAGTTGAATTTTAATTCAGAAATCAAGAAATTTATTTCCTAGATTGAACTATGTAAATGGATAAATTAATTGTTGAACATTTTCCTTATTTTAAATTAATTTACCATCTGTATTTCAATCTAGTAAATATAAATTTCTTGAATTATTAATTAATCACCTTGAGAACATTTGTACTACGATTTAAATTACTTCTTCTAGAGAATCGACTTGCACTTCGTTAGTTTCTCGCTTGTTGTAAGTTTTCGGGTTAAACATGGTCTGGAGAAAAGCACTTTTATGGGATTTATTAGTTTGTATTAACAAAACAACGTGTGGAAAAAGAAGTTAGTGCACGAATTGTGAATAAGCATGAAGCCACTATGACTACGTTTTATTTCGTTACCAGGAATATTGTTCAATCTTTCCGTTGGTGATCTTAAGCCAAAAGTGAAGTGAAACGCTTTTTCAAGCATTAATATCGCTTTCTCCGGGCAGTATTCTCCAGGACCTGTAACAGAATTAATAAGTACAATTGTTGCTATATTTCTGGAGAATTTTAATTTTAATTTAATTTAATTATGAATATTAAAAGTGATTCTGTACCTGGTGTATCAATTGGTTTCTGTGAATAGCCTTTCCCATATAAACTATACTCTAATCCCTTATTCAAATTGTATTTTTCAGGACTGTATGTTCCAGGAGCTGATGAAATTTATTTTTGGATAATTAGTCCACTTTTAATTATTCATAAAACAAGAAGGCATAAAAAATACTTTACCAGGGTTGTCATTTGCTTTTTCTTGGTGTCCCTTTCCATATAAACTATACTCCGGCCCCTTATTCAAATTGTATTTTTCAGGACTGTATGTTCCTGGAGCTGATGAGGCATATTGTTGGAGAATGAATTTATATAATTTTAATATTAGACAAGAAATAATAAATATTTACATACCAGGGTTGTCACTTGGTTTTTCTTGGTGTCCTTTTCCATATAAACTATACTCTAAGCCCTTATTCGAATTGAATTTTTCAGGACTGTATGTTCCAGGAGCTGATGAAATTTATTTTTGGATAATTAGTCCACTTTTAATTACTTATAAAACAAGAAGGCATAAAAAATACTTTACCAGGGTTGTCATTTGGTTTTTCTTGGTGTCCTTTTCCATATAAACTATACTCCGGCCCCTTATTCAAATTGAATTTCTCAGGACTGTATGTTCCCGGGGCTAAAAAAATGTTTATGTATTGAATAATTAGTTCACTTTTAATTATTTAAAAAACAAGACGGCATAAAAAAGAAATTACCAGGGTTGTCATTTGGTTTTTCTTGGTGTCCCTTTCCATATAAACTATACTCTAAGCCCTTATTCGAATTGAATTTTTCAGGACTGTATGCTCCAGGAGCTGATGAAATTTGTTTTTGGATAATTATTCCACATTTAATTATTTATAAAACAAGACGGCATAAAAAACATTTACATACCAGGGTTTTCATTTGGTTTTTCTGTTTGACCCTTTCCATATAAACTATACTCTGGTCCTTTGTTCAAATTTACTTTCTCAGGACTATATGTTCCAGGAGCTAAAAGAATATTCATTTATTGAGTTCGTATAATGGTTATCAAAATTCCAAATAGGTTATATAATGAAATGTGTAACTAATTACCGGGAACATCACTTGGTTTTTCGGACTGCCCTTTTCCGTATAAGCTATATTCGGGTCCTTTATTCAAATTTACTCTTTCAGGACAATAAGTTCCGGGAGCTGAAAATAATTCACATCTTTTAAGTTTGCCTATATTGAATTTAATTAAATTAGGTAAAGAAATTACCTGGAATATCATTAGGCTTCTCTGTTAGTGTTCTGTGACCGAAAGTAAATTGTAGTGATTTGAAGTGATTAACTTTCTCTGGTGAATAAGTTCCAGGAGCTGAAAGCAGTGTAATTTTGTGAAAACTTTTATCTTTAATTGTAGCATTTGAATTAATGACAAAGTACAGGAATCGAGTTCATAATTACCTGGAAGATTGTCAAGTTTATCGGTGTAGCCTTTACCGGTTAGACTGTATTGAGGACCTTTGTCGAGATTAACTTTCTCAGGACAGTAAGTTCCAGGAGCTGTAAAATATTTACAGATGATGAAAAAAGTAATATTTTTTGTGAAATAATTCTTCTAAATGCATTTTTCATGGATATCTAAAGGTTTACTTTAACAATGACAAAAATATAATTACCTGGTGTTTCATTCGGTTTTTCAAGTAGAGTTCGCAGACCGAAACTAAATTCAGGAGCCTTATCAAGTCGTACTTTCTCCGGACAATAGGTACCAGGTGCTATAGCATGTTAAAAGGTGTTTATTATTATTTATTTTCTATATTTACAAAATATGTAAATAAGTCAAAGTCCAATAAGTCGCAGGTTTAATGTCAGTTGGGAAAGAAAGTGAGGTGAAGGAATATTTAAAATAGTAAATTCTTAATTTTTCTAATAATGGGAGTTGAAACTTATCGAATTTTGATTGCACAATATACTTATTCTAATCTAACGTGAATTCAACTTAAAGTGTACACTTATTTTAGATTTATGTATGGTTTGATAACAATCCGAGATCCTTTTTAAGGTTTTTTTTAAAAAGTTTCATTAATTATTGTTGTAAAAATGAGAAGCTATGCATGCGAATGATTTGGTTTATAATTTAACTCTTAATGATGCATTATTTTCGAAAATATTACTTTCAGATTTAATTTTATTAAACTAGTATGGTTTTGTGTAAAGAATTTAAAAAAATGACTAATAAAACTACTTTAATTTTTTCAAGTGCTACATGCTTTTTTATTGCGTGTACAAGTGCAAATATCTAGCAAAGTAATTTACTTTATCACATTTTTACCTTATTATGCTTAGAAGAGAAAATTTCTGCAAGTTTGAAGATATTTGGGTTCAATATGAATTTAAAAGATTTTTTAAAATCAATTTTAAATACTGTAGATGTAAGAATTGAAAAAATTGAAACATAATTACCAGGAGTGTCATTCGGCTTTTCCGTCATGGTTTTTATGCCGAAACTGTACTGAGGAACGTTGTTGAAATTCACTATTTCAGCTTTATAATCGCCCGGTGCTACGTGAAATATTTATTTACTTATTTAAAGTACATATATGGGTATAAGCCCTTGAGATCATATTAAAAATTAGGTATTTTTATCAACAGGGCTGCGATGTGACTAATTTTCTTTTAGAATTGAATTGCAGATTGGAAATAAACCTACTTCACAGTGAACTTTTAAAATTATCCGAAAATCAATTGTAGAACTTGAAAATATAATTCCTGATGTAAAATTTTAACAATACTTATTGACTATTGGTGCGTGCTTGTTATATTTAGCAAAAAAGCCCGTGCAGAGATTATAAAATCTAACGCAGGTCCAGCTGAAATAAAATGCCAGACCTAATCCAGATCCGACAAAAAAATCTGGTTCTCCGAATATTGTACTCACAATCAGTTAGGATGATTAGTAAAATTTCAGCACGGAAATTTCTTCCATTAATTAAGAAAATATATATGAAAAAATATTTTTATAATATGAATTCAGATCGAAGTGCAAAAGTCGATTCACTTGTGAATAAAAATGCGGACTGAAAAATCATTAAATTTAATGTAAATAATATAATTGAGTCCTAAAATGAATCTAAAAATATAAGAAAAGATTTAATGGGAAGTTAAAATATGAATTTAAATTGAAATTGAAAAATTTTAAAAAGATTGCTTATTATAACAGACTTACCTGGTGTGGCGCTAGTTTTTTCTGTATGTGCTTTAATTCCAAAAGAGTATTTCGGCGAATTGTCGAGAATAATTTTTTCGGCTTTTTGTGGATCATAGTCGCCTGGAGCTGGGGTTACTTCTATTTTGCCAGATTTAGTTCTACCATGAAGGGAAAGTGCTGGTGCACCATCTTTTCCTGTAAAATTGATATTTTATTTATCAGAAAGGTTGCATATTAGAAACTTAATTAAATTTATTTTTGCAATAAAATCTACATTAAATATTTAAAAAATTAAAAATTAAAAATCTGAGATGCTTTAAAATCAACAAGTGTTAAGATTGAAAATTTAATTCTTATATAAAAGAATAAAAATAACTTGACGGTTTGTCGTTCTATAGTTATTCTACACAGTATTGGAATTTACGATACTCGCAACTTCATTCCTATACACAGAAATGTTTGATCAATAATATGAACTTTCGTGTTTGGCGGATTGGTAATTATTTTTCTTTATAGAAATGTAAAGCCAAGGAATTTCAGTCACACGACTTAAATCTTAAATGTGATTCTTAAATTGATAATGTTTGGTTCAATAAAAATTTTACCATTTTTAGCTAAAAACTGTTAATATTCAATCCCATTATTTTATTTAAAAAATAGAAGTTTAGTGCTTATCTGCTTTTCTTAATAAATATTAACTTTGGTTTTTTCAAAAAATTCCGATTAAAATTGTACTTTTCGATACCTTTTGCACTGAGACCAGAAACATTGTACTGCCCAGGACCCGGACCAGGACTGTCGTTTTTGTTGCCGTGTCTAAAAAAATTTTTAAATTAATAATAATAATGATCTATTTTCATTACTACTGAATTTTAATATTGAAAACATGTTTCTTTAAATTAAAAAATAAAATAGATTACTTCAATATTGTATTCTAATTTTTTTGACAATGAGAGTAGTAATTGGGGGAAATTACCTGCTTCCAAATGAAAATGCTGGTGCTCTTTCCCGCTTAGAATCTGGTGCAGTTTTTCCTGGAATGAAATTTTTTTATTCTTTGAAAAAAATTCTAATCGGATTCGATATATATTAGTACTAATGTGTAATAATTAATACTCATATAATTTGGAAATTAAGCGTCAGTTGAAAAAAGGCAAATTAATTAATATTATTTTTTAATCAGCAATCCATTAAAGGAGATAAAGAAAATAAATGAAAATATACCCAAGAGTGGAGGAAGGGTGACGCATGCAGGCCCTGGACTACCAAATTCGGCGGCAATTGGTCCTCTTCTTTTCGTAGGCGTCCATGGCCTTTGTGTTAAACCACCCATATCAAGATCAACTTCAAGAGCGTTCAGTCGTTTATTAATATTCCTTAAAAAGAGAAAAAAAAATTATTTTATCAGGGTGAAATAAACCAATTGCAAAAAATTTTTAAATAAATGTTACTTTCGTGTACTTTGCAAACTAAAAAAAAATCGAAACATGCACAAACTGTGTAAAACCATTCCATAAACCTGCATATTTATAAAAAGTTTATTAGATCATAAATACCTACTTTAAAATAATTTTAAGATGATTTAAAAAAATGTATTCTTTGCGACTTTTATTTAAAATTTAGAAAATTGATCGAGTTTTCCAAAAATAAATTCAGAAGACAATCGCAATCTTCGGGAACTGTGAAAATTATGCAACTGACCTCGAATCACAAACAAGTAGATACGAGTCATGAAGTTCCTTATAAGAACATGCCCATGAGGGGCTTTCACGTTAATTCGCCCACCATTCGGTTCACGATGAAAAGTTCAGACATTTTTTTTCTTTTTTTTTCTTTTTTTTTTTTTTTTTTTTTTTTTTTTTTTTTTTTTTGAGAATTGATCACAAGTCACGTTCGTATGTTTGCCTTGAAGAGGGAGGGAGCAAGGCCTTTCTGCCTATTGTAATCTTCCTCTCAAGAGCGCCAATACGAATCAGTTTTTTTTTAATGGGAAAGAAATGCCTTTGATATAGTATAGAAAAAAAATTTGACTGTTGGAAAGTATATGAGTTGGGTGAGATTTAATTTTCTAGGTACAAACACTTCAGATATAACGAGTATATGACTCACTGCTCTCAATTAAATATATAATATGTCATGAGTTGATTGAGGAGCGAAATAATATTTCATGAAAAAATTTTGTAACATTCGTAAAATTTTTTTTTGCACCATTTAAAAAGAAACAACGTTTCGATTCATAAAATTGATTTATCTACTATTTTTATTATTGTATAGTATTTCTTTTTATGCGACATAAAAATATTCTTCAAATATTAGTATTTTTATTTCATGTTTTATGTTAATTATTTACATATTTTGTGTTTTGTTATTTATTTTATGTTAAGTAAGTGTTATAATTATTACGATGAACTAAAAATACAACATTACAAGTTTATTTGCGTGTGTACAATCCAATTCTATATGTTGTTAGGAAATATGAAATTATACTAATTTATTGCAACCTCCTACATCTTTAGACTTCCGCATATATCAAGTATTTAGAATATTAAAATGATTTTAAAAAAAGTTATTTATAGTTGTAATTCTAGTGCTATTTATTTCAGTGATTAAAATATAAAGACAGCCCAAAAAATATTATAATTAAAGTTTGTAAAAACAATTCCAAAAGTAAAAAAATTCTTTTAGTTTATATAATACTTTAATGAGACCTTAAATTTGTATTTTTATTTGTATATTTCGATGATTTCGAATCTGAAGTGGCGAAATATTTTTGAAACCGGTGAGATTTACTTAAAACTTTTGTTAGTACTTGGAGGGAAATTTCAGAGAGACCGAAAAATTTACCATTTCTTCTTGCTGCATAAATAAAAAAAAAAGATAAAAAATTAGAATTATAAAACTTTTATAGTTATCAATGCTTTAGAAATAATAATTTTAATAAGATTTAACACTAGAATATCATTAAAAATAAAAAATCAGTTATTAATAAAACTGAGAATGCTTTAAAAAAATTTTAATATGTCCGATAAAGAATAACTTCATTTTTCAGGTTGAACGGTATCTTGAGAGTTATTTGTTCAAGTTTCGTAAATATGCTTTAAAGGCTTCGACAACTTTCAACAGAAAATTTCCACCAGAATGACACATTCAATCTTCGTAACTTTAATCGTGTTCTGAATTTCAAATAGAAATTCACACATAAACCAAAATTCGACAGAACCGAGATTTATTTAAAAATAGATAAATATTCCAAAGTTTTAAATGATGCCGTGTGGGATAAATAACAAAATACTTTGATTTGATTGAGTTGACAAAAAATTCGATTTTTAATTTAAAATAAATATTTTGACATATTTATGTTTCCCATTAGTTTATGAATAATCGATAAAAGATATAAAATTGCCTTGAACGAATCGTCCAACCTTGTTTTAAGATCATAGTATTTAATGATTACGTTATTTATTCTAAAAGTAGTATATAGCTTTTGATCAAAATGGTATTGTAAAAATAACACGCATGAGAAGAACAATTACGGGAAATAATTTAAAAATGAGGTTAAAAGTTCTTTTTTAATATAATTAATAATAAACTTCTCATGTGATTGTATCCAAATAATAAAACAAAAAATATCTTTAAATACAAGTTTATTGAATAAAAATGAAATTATATAGTTTCGGGTAAAATAATTTAATAGATATAAATTATTAAATATTTGTATCAATTAAATAAGTTCCAAGTGTCCTTTTTATGTTTTTAATACAAATACCTATGCAAATTTTTATTAAAAAAATTTAATATGTTGAAAATTTTAATTATTGAATTTTTTTATAATTATAGTAAATACCTTTTTTTATGTCTTTGCGAATTTTCGAAATCAAATTTTTGATTGGAATTTAAATGGCAATGATTTTGAACGTTTTTCGATTGAATTTCAAATAATGATGATGTCAATACAAGATGCGGCGGAATACTGAAGGTAAGGAGTGACTCAAGGAAGAAAATAGGAAGGTAATTCTCCCGTGTCTCACTATAAAGCGAGATCAACGCGAAACGCAAGCGCACTCTTTCTTTTATCGAATTATCATATTATCATTAACAATTTTGAAATTATTAATCAAAAGAAAATTAAATTAAAATCTTTTTAATATTTGTTTAATATACATATAACACACACCGTTTTAAGTAGATTTAGGTTATGCAAAAATGGTGACAAAATTAAATGGTCCCCTAATGAGTATTTTTTTAGTGTAGTGCTTGTTTCGGTTGGTAAAAAAGTAGTCATCTACATAGTAGGAACAGCCGTGGACTTGTTTCGGTTTGGGCTTTCGATTCATGTGTTTAAGAATTGTTGATATATTATTTTCGTATTGGTAAAGTAAATTCATAAATAATAAAAATGGTTAATGAAATTTAATAAAGAAAACCTGCCAACTCGATGAATCACATTCCAGAGAAATGGAACTTGAGTTCGAATTTTAATTTTGTTGTTTTCACACTTTCATTAAAATTCCCGAGAGAATGCTGGTACAAGTTTGAAGCTGGTCCGTCATCAAATTTTGTCTTATATTGCCAATGAAGTCGTCGGGGGATGTGCTTCCTGGTGTATATATTCGGATGAGATTCTCGTATATCCAAGAGCACAAGGAAGACAAAGACCAACTGGATTCTTGACAGCTGTCAAACAGTTTTCAATGAAAAATGAAATTTTCAGGAAGTTTGCTTTGCAATCTTTCCACAAGGAGGACATTTTAATACATCTCTAAACTTCCGAACTTTGCACTGCAAAGTTCCTGCAAAGTTTCTAAAAAGAAGTGTTCTATCTGGGATGGATGAACACAAAAATCAAATATAGAAATAACAACTATCTACACTAATCATCGTTTTTGTATAAGTATAAACGTTGTCCTAATTGAAAAACCATTGGTAAAATGTCATTGGCAGAAATAATTATTCTATATATATATATATATATATTTGTTTGAAAGTTGTTATACTCGTTGAGAGTGAGAAACACCTGAGAAATACCATCCCTAATTAGTAACACACATTCCTCTCTCTTGTTTTTCGACTTAAAGAAAAACAGGTCTTCAAGTTTAGATTAATAACTTTCCTTCCACGCGAGGGAAATTTTTTGCCAAACTACTGTATACATAATGACGTGTGGTATCACTGTTTATAAACTTTACAAGGTGTTCATGTTTATGCATATGGACAAGTTAGGACCTAGTCTCATGTGAGTAAAAGTAGTTCATGATACAGATTGTGGCACGTGATCTGCGACACGAATACAACACGATGGTAATTATTCTTAATTGCGATGCGCAGTACGCCTCGGATGTACCATGTATAATTACCGATTTTAATTGGTCCCTGTATAGTTTTTGTTTTTTCCTCTTCTTTATTTTTTTTTTTGATAAAAACTGCAATAAAAAAATGGGGTACAAAACTCGAGATTTCGTACCTACATCAGATTAGATAGATGCTTCATAGTTTTACAATTTGGGCATTTATTTTCAAACAAATTTACAGACACACCTATAGCCTTTTTCTCGTAAATTGTAATTTAATTGGAGCAATAATTTGTAAATCATCAGGAAAGATATAATTTATACAGAACAATTTAAAATTACTCTGGCGTGACGCAGTAATTCCTAAGGGACACAAGTTTTCAAAATATGGAAAACGCATTTATATAAAAAAAAGAAAAGGAGATTTAAACGGAGAAATTATGAGGTCGAAAATTATGCATATAAAATGAAGTTTTACTGAATATTTAATGGAGAAAGGCCTTGTTATGAAATAGGATGACTGC